>JAWQRO010000021.1:0-80329 GCA_033557835.1 Helochares maculicollis
ATTTTTATCGTAAGGTTGATTCCTTTTGACCATGTATTTTTTATTTGATTTTAAGCCAACTGCTTTGTTTTTAGCTGGGTTTGAGATCACAACATAATCCATGGTGCCGATGCCGCAATCTTTTGGACTTATGTCTGTATCACCTTTGAACACCTAGAAAAGTATACATTGATATACAAATCCGTAAACTTTGCAAAAAGAATTTCAAATAAATTTTAGTATTAGAATAAAGATAAAGCCCTTCTCACTAAGCAGAGAAACACATACTAACATCCGCTGTAAAAGTCAATTTGGAATTCTTACATTGTGGCCTAATTATTGACACCAAAATAATACCTACAGTGATGGTCCTTAATCAGAGGAAATTTATTGTTATGGTTAGAAATAGACTTAATTCTCATTGTGAGATGTCTCTGGTTTATTAACCTTTATCATACAGAATTTATTTTGATATGAATCTCTTGCTGGCCAGAATTAAATTTACTTCAGTTGTGTCAAACTGCAAACATTTGTGTAAAGTAACATAGCATCCATTCTATTAACACTAGAACTATGAATAAATTTGTGCGTGAAAGGGAATTAAATTTACAATATTACCATACCTATTTTTTTGTCAATTCAAAAATATTTTAAGGATTTAGGATCCAATAAATGGCATAATATGTTATTTTCGTTTCTCTGGCAATTTCCTAATTAGTTTTAACTCTAAAAGTTTAAAAAATAGAATATTTACTTCACAATAGATTTGTTTGTCATCTATATCAATTACTTTAAATAAAGAAATATTAAAAATATTCCGATTATTTGTGGTTCAATAAGAAAATCAAAATTTTATGGTTTGAAATACACTTTACTATTAAGTATAGTCTTTCTGAAAATCAATATTCTTATTCTAACGAGATTCTAATTTATGAATTCCATCCCTGAAGTGAGAATCTGGAAGGGCTGCAAAATCCATTTCCACATCTGCTATGACCTCATCATTTGATAAAAAATGGTTTCCCCGCATGAATTTTGTTGGGTCTGGAAACAGTTGAAGTCGCTACTGAATACTATAGATGCTCTTACAATTCTTTAAAATCTTTAATTCATGGATTTTAGCCATTGTCAAAATGCTTTTGTGACACGGAGCATTGTCCTGATGAAAAGTTTTTTTTCTTCAGCAAACGTGTTTTTTTTACAAAGTTTGTCCTTCAGTTCAAAAAGTTACAATAATATTTAGAATTTATTGTTTGCAAGTAATCCATGAACACAAAACTGATGCCAACACTTTGCTGATTTCTGGACACAAACTCGTTTCAGAGCCAAAGAACCAGGTTCAGACCAATCTTTGGCCTCTTGTTTTGATTCAGGATCATGGTGATAGAACCAAGTCTCATTCATAGTGATGCATCGAAGCACAAAATCCACTTTATCCGTTCGAACACGCTCTTAATGTTGCATTTGAAAGAGTTTTTGTTCCATTGTTAGCGAATCCGGCACCCATTGTGCACACAGGTTTCTGAAACCCAACATGGTATTTCCGTCAAACTATTGTTTACACTGCCCAGTAAGTGAACGATTTTCCAATATGATATCCTGTATTTTTTCTATGATTGTTGCTGTTTTTGGACGTCGTTAACTTGGATCGTCTTCAAGGCTTGTTCAACCATGTGTAAATTCTGCAACCCATCTTTCTACTGTAAAAATTGAAGGCGAAGACTCCTTGCACACTTTCAACATTCGTTCATAAATTTCCTTTGCTTTAAAACCTTCCAAAAATAAATGTTTAATGCAACTGCACGATACTCGAGTCCATTGTAAAAAAAATATATTGACATGTCGATACTAAATGGCTTGTAAACAAAAAATGAATTGACAGATTGAAATGATTTTTCACATACATTCATATGAAGTGTATCAATACAACAAAAAATTTAGGCTAGTAGCAATGCCGTTTCTTATCGAACTAAAAGCATATTGAGCAACCTAGTATAATTCTCAAATGTCTAAACCACAATATTCTTCATTATCTTTCTTTACGATTTTTCGTGACCTTATATTGTAAAGCTACCCGCAGTATATTACAGTATGAGACCAGGATCTTATAGTTTTTACTCTCTTATAATTAATTAACTTCACTAAAGGTTGCTTTTGCATACCCTATCCAATGAGTGGTCCAATTAAGAATTTAAACCACTCCTTATATAGGTGAGATTTACAACTGCTCTATTGCCATGTTCTTTACAAATAACTGACGCATGCTGATGATCATATATTTAGTCTTCTGGATGCTTATTTAGGACCATAAGATTCACAAGCTGTTGACACTTTGCTTATTAATATTTGTAACCTGTTTATAGAATCTGCAACTATGATAGTGCCATCAGGGCATAATATAACATTAAGCATTTCATATAAGACTTCTGGGACTTGTGTGCTACAGACCATCATAGAAGATATTTTCTTAATGTAAGTAATTCATTCCCAGTACAAATTTTCAATAATATGGAGCTATTTGTAATCTAGACCTATTTGTCCTAATACCTTAATGAGTTTTAATTACTAAACTAAGCTATATGCCTTTTGGTAATCTATGAAACAAGCAACCACATCGTTATTCCTTTGAAACCACTTGTATGCCGAAATAAGATCCACATGTCTCACATGTTTACTTTGCACCCCAGTTGTCAATGAAAATAGATGATCTATTACACTTCTTGTTCTTAATTCTTTGCATATCTGTGTAATAAATATAACATTGTGATTTAGCCATAACGACCAATTATTTAAAAAGTATCGACATCGTCTGGGTCAACATTTCCATTCTCTGATGTTGTGTGAATGTATTACTTTTGCTTTCCAAATTCTCAAGTGTTTCTACAGGTGGCTACAAGAAATCTAGAAAAAACCTACCCCAACTCAAAACAAACTCCCCAAGTCTACCGATACTTAGATACCAAAAATTGCATGAATATATACGTAAATAAAGTTTCAGTAAGTCTGCTCATTACAAAAACTATTTAAACAAAATTCAACTCACAGCCCGAACATTTTTTGATTCTTCTATATTTGCAACATTCCTTAAAAATTTATCTGCTCTTCCAAACCATATCAACTTGGGCACATATCCATTTTCTTCGTCAGATTTAAAAACCTGGTGAAGTTCCCGTTGGTAAATAGTTCGAATAGTTTTAATCTTGTTTCTAATATCGTTAATAGATAAATTATCTATGCCCATTTCCCCGATTATTTCTTCATAAGCTCTATCACGATCAGTTTTATTTTTATAGTTGGGGCTTTTAAAATTCCACAGGCAATCGTGCTTTTCGTACAAATCTAAAAATCTGAACATTGTATCTTGGTTCCATTTAGCCATGATTTGTGTAATTTATCAGCAAAACCGTTCTTATTAACCAAATGGAAGATTTAAAAAGAACCGCTTTCTACGGTTGAAAATATTCCGTCAACTTGACAACTTCCACTTTTAGCTACATAACACAACCCATCCGGAGACTCGCATAAAATTGATCAACTCCAGTATTCAACTGAACGCTACTGCCAGTGCTTACAAAACTGTTTTCGACTTGGACATAAGGCCATGTATTTACAGATTGCAAGGCTCATCTGAGCACCAATTTTAACAGGTCTTATAAAATGTTTTGATCTTCGATGTAATATGATACCACATTGAAAATCTTTCCAATGCTCAAATTGCAGAATTTTACAAGAAGCACTTAGATGGCTTCTTCATAAATGTTCAAATATGAATTTTAGAAGTCATATTTAGCAAAATAAATTTTCATTGAATGTAATGCTTAATTACTTATCACCATGAATAAATAAACATGCCAACGTTTTACAATCAAACCGTTTAGGTCTTGTTTATAAATCACATAGATGATCTTATAGTTATTTGTTTATTGTTTGCATAATTAATGATAAACAAAAATACAATTCATTGATGTTTCTAAGCATTAAATTTCTTCAAAGCATAAAGTATTGAAAAAGTAATAGTAAACAGTATTTGGCCTGGTAAGGTAAGTAATATATTATATAAACGCACATTTACTTCAACTTTTAATGCCAGTAGAAACATATCGTTATCAGAATGCTGTCAGCTAAAATATAATAAAAGCAAACTCGGAAGACGTGGGTGTTTTGTTGAAAGTCTTCTTGCTGAACAAAGTCGTTGCTGTTTCGTTACAATAAAATGGATTATATTGTAAAAAGAAACCATGATATTTGTATACGATGCAAAATCCTGTCAGCATGTAAAAATTATACAAGCGGTTTGGAGATACTGATTACCTTCTAATGTAATTGCAGTGCACTTCACTCCTTTCAGTTGCTGTCAATTGCTTTCCGTCTAGTTTCTGTGTTTAGGTTTTCAGGTTAGAATCAGCAAAATATTTTTATTTTAATTAAAATGGTGGACACGCAAGAAAGCTTACAGAAAAGATGGGGCCACTTAAGGAAAATCTTAGAGCGACCCGGACCATTTTGCCATCCAGAGTTTGAGCCCTCGTCTGAAATTTTAGACTTTGTCATGTCGTCCTGCAAAATATTAGTTATAGGAGCAGGGGGCTTAGGATGCGAGTTATTAAAGGATTTAGCCCTGATGGGATTTAAGCAGATTCATGTTATTGACATGGACACAATTGAGCTATCGAATTTAAACAGACAATTTTTATTTCGACACAAAGATATAGGGTTATCGAAAGCAGAATGTGCTGCACGATTCATTAACAAGAGAGTTAGCGGTTGCCAAGTTGTTCCACATTTTTGTAAAATTCAAGACTTCGATGAAAACTTTTACAGACAATTTCATATAATTGTTTGTGGATTGGATTCAATTGTTGCCAGAAGATGGATAAACGGGATGCTGATATCTATGCTGAATTACGATGATGGAGTATTGGACCAAAGTAGTGTTATTCCTATGGTTGATGGAGGTAATTGTAAAAGTTTTGGAATTGTTAATTAACTCATTAACATTAAAACCCTTAAAATGTACAATAGGGGGACATCACAATACCCCAGCTCTCAAAACAAATTATGAATATTTCCATAAATTGGTATACACCTATGGTAAATTACACCATATGTTATGCACTGCTAGCAGCAAAAGTGCTGCCCATTTTGTAGAATGTACACAAAAAGAATGTTTATACTATTGTAGTAAAGCATTATATAATTTTTTACATTTGTATCCATATGTAATCATGATTAATTGGACATATTTTTAAAAGAATCTGTTTTCTGAGTGTTTGTATTTCAAAAACGGGTACATGTTTTAAAACTAAATGTTGAGAAATATTTAATAAATATTTAAGCAAGTTTGCAAGGGGTCTAAAAAAAAGATTTTTGCTGTGTACACTGATCCTGTCACTGGATCATGTGAAATAAAACAAAAAGAGGATCATAACATAATGATACAATGCTGAGGATGGACGAAGGTTGAGAAATTTTGATTTTTCAAAAAAATGGCAAAAGTTGAAATCAAATCATGTTTTCCAAAATTTTGAACATTTTTTCGGCTATATAAAAAAAACTAATTGTCCTGACTTCACAAATATTCCAGTATTATGCTGTATTTAGATTTACTTAAGAAAAACGGGAAATTTCACAAAACTTGCAATTATAAGAAAACCTAGCAAAGTTTATTATTCTGTAATCAATTGATTTCGTTGTTGGCACATGATATACATCTCGATTTCTTAGTTTTTTTTTTGCTGTTGTACTCACTCCGCTACCTTTAGTGCCTACAGTTTTTTGATTGAAAGAGATTGGTCGATTTTTTCTTACTTCTCTAGTCACTTTTTTGTCTATTTTGCACTCAAGAAATTACAACTATTTTGAAAAAATATGTGTACAACTAGATGTTTCTCAATTAACAGCTTTTAGAGTTGTTATTGGAAAATGCATATTTTTAAGTCGAAAGTCAAATATGATTTATTAGCATGAATAATTAAATACTGTTTTGAAATATCCTATATTTAGAAATGAAAAACAAAATATCTTGAGTGTCTCCACTCAACATTCCCATATAAATACATGTACGACATAAAAGTACCTGTGATTAATAATAAAACTACAAACAATTACATGCGCTTCAAAACTAAAAGCAAAAGATTAAATATTCATAATTAACACTAACGTCAACATCTATAATCAACACATTATTATATTCATAAGGAATATGCAATTATTTTTCATTACATATATATCATCGGAATATTTTTAATATTTCATCATGTAATGTACAATACTTTGTGTTTAAAAATATATATACTCTTAACTAGTCTGCAATATGGAAAGCTTGACGAAGGCTAAATTTTAAAATGTGAATTCATAACTAAAGGAAGGGTCTAATTTTAAAATATAAATTCATAACTAAAAAATGAGATTTGTCAGTAAAGTCTCACTTCCGGTTTTCAAATTTACACGGAACCTTGTGTTATTTCTATATTTTCCATGTTTAGCATTTTTGTAACATTTTTGTAAAAATTTTTATTCCAATTCCTACTAAATTTGGAATTTTAAAAATTATAAAAATAGCACTTCCGGTGCTCTAATCAAGTTGAAAGTTTGTATCTTTACGTTTTTAGTATTATGTAAGGTGTGTACAAAATTTCAATTCGATAGTTTAATTTTAAAGACCACTTTATTTAAAAAAATTTCAAAACTGTGTAAGTAAATTGGTACAGATATCTAAGTTTTTGCGATAATGGCCGTATACCAAATTTCACCGCTCTAGCTCAAACGGTCTGACCGCTATCGTGTTTACATACATACACACACACACAGACAATATGCCAAAAATGGCCAAAATGGATTCAGGGGCACTCAAAACGTGGAGATCCTTCAAAATCTTGAACTTGAAATTTTACCTTCCCTTTACTATACTTCGTATAGAATATGGGAATGTAAAAAATCGATTGTTTCCAAAATTCTTACTTAGGTCCTACCGCCTTAACCATTTAATAAATTTCTATGAGCATTACAGTTTTCATACACAAATTTCTCAAAAACACCTTAAACAATATATACCTATATTTTTTGTAAATACTAGATGTCATAAAAATTTGTAGACAACATTTCTTGCTCAAAATTTAATTTTCTGCGACATTTACGAAGAATACTTTGAAATCCAAGTTTTTAAACTCTATTTGACTCCTTCCATCTCTAGAAGTAAAATTGAAAAGACAACTCTCATACTTCAGTTATTCTAACAGTATTTATAAGATTGGAAATTAGTTGTCTGTGGTTGTATTGAACATTTATTAAAAAACACAAAAAATTCACTAGCACATATAATTTAGCAAAATACTTTTTGCATAGGTACTGAAGGATTCAAAGGAAATGCTAGAGTAATCATCCCAGGGATGAGCGCTTGTGTAGAATGCACTTTAGATTTATATCCCCCTCAGATTACATTTCCACTGTGTACAATTGCCAACACACCTCGTTTACCAGAACACTGCATTGAGTATGTCAAAGTCATACAATGGCCCAAAGAAAACCCCTGGGGTGTAACATTAGATGGAGACGACCCACAACACATCGGATGGATTTATGAAAAATCCCTGGAGAGAGCATTGCAGTTTAACATACCGGGCCTAAGCTACAGACTTGTTCAAGGTGTTGTTAAAAATATTATACCAGCAGTAGCTTCAACTAATGCCGTTATAGCAGCAGTTTGTGCTACAGAGGTAATTTATACCACTATTAAATATATGTAGTAACAATTATTAGTATGTTAATATAATACTTAATAATATAAAGTAAAATGCATGTCATGGAGTAACTTTTCTATCAATTTCAGGTCTTTAAACTAGCAACAAGCTGTTCCGTACCTATGAACAACTACATGGTCTTTAATGATGTAGATGGAATCTACACTTACACATACGAAGCGGAGAAGAAAGAAAACTGCTTAGCCTGCTCTCAAGTACCTCAACAACTCCAAATTAAAGATCCAAATAAAATGAAATTGAAAGACCTCATCTCCTTGTTATGTGAAAGTGCCTCATTTCAAATGAAAAACCCCGGATTGACTACTACGGTTAGCGGAAAAAATAAAACGCTATACATGTCCACAATTAAAAGTATAGAAGAACGAACACGGGAAAATTTGAATAAAAGCTTAGTAGAATTGGGTTTAGAAGATAATTCAGAAATAATGGTAGCTGACCTTACTTCACCAAATACAATAGTTTTAAAATTAAAATATTTAGTTAATGATGTTGAAATGGCAGATTAAATAATTATTGAAATAAATCTTTATTTATTTAACAACTAGTTATTTGTAGTTAATAAACCACAATTTCTACTACCACATTTGCCTGACAAAATATTGGGTAAGAGAATTTAATTAAAGATAAAACTAAATATAAATAAATGTCAGTACCTCTATTTAGTAGCTGTTCTCAATTACTGATAAGAACTGTCATTATGATGAAAACAACATTTTATACAACTATATGTGTAAAAAAACTACACTCCTGATAATGGCCATAAAAACCTAAATTAAAGCTGTGCGTTAGTAGTTAAAGCCAACTTCCTTCCTCCCTAGAGACTCAAATAAGCCTTTGCATTGGACAGATTTGTCCATGAAAACCAAAAGGGTTATAACAAGTGTGTACTGATTGCTACATGGAATAATAAAAAACAATATATCACGACTGAATTTGAGTAACACTAAATTGATGTCTGCTTAATAATTGAGATTAAGAAATATGGTGGTGTTACGACATCGTTTGGGTAATACTTGCTAGTCTATAGAGGAGTTTCTAGAGGATAAATGCACGTGTATACTGGTACGTAAGCAATTTCATAAACATCCAACCTAAAGAATGCCGTTCCACTCAAGATAATATCATACTGCATGTATGTTGATACATTGTACATAGTGCATATTAGGTACTAATAAAACTAGATTCAAAGGATTTTAAGACTACCTTCAAAATTTACTTCGCAATAATTTTAACACTGAAGTAGTAATGTTTATGTTTGACTTTAATACAATAAGCACTATTTCTATTTTGTGATACTAGCAATCAAGCTGTAATGTATGAAATTAAGGAAGATTTAATTGAATTCTGTCATACCAATGAGCCTAGTTAAACAATTCCTCTTATTACCATGCAAGCCATAGACTAATACGAGATAACAGAAATCAATGATTGATTTCATAATAAGTACGAGAAAAATACAACAAAAACAATATTTATACGCACACATACACATTCTGAAATGGTTTTTGGGCATAGATTTATTATATGCAAATTAAATCTCAATGTCCACGACAAACAAAAAGCAAATAAATGTCAAGCTTTTTTCAGATTTCATTTTCCTTTGCACTTAAACAGCTATTAATTCCAATAGCTGAATATTTCATAAGCTTTAATTTGGTTTCGTACAAAATTGTTGGATGGGAGCTTTTGCTCTATTTAAGCTTTCAGTAATGGGTTTATTTGGTCTGTTCCACTATTTTCGAGAGTCTTGTAATTTTGCCGTTTTGCTTCTATTTGGTTCTTTCTTCACTAAAGCTGTATATCGATAGACAGTAACTCTTGGCAATTTTTTATACAATTTGCATACTTGCAAAAACTACATCTTTGGCATAGTGAGATAAAACCAAATAAGGCCTAACTAATGATGGTTCATTAAAGTTTCTTACTATGTAAATCACTATATGAAGTCCTCAAAAAACTCTTGTAGATTGTAGTAGGTCTTCTTTATTAGAATGTTTTCAGATTTTAGTTTTAAATTGTTGATGTCTACAGCCCTACTGTTTCATAGAAAATTGTGATGCACATTTTTCAACACAACTGACGAGAGGCTCATACATGTATGTCATTCCTGTTTCTTGCTTTATATAATTGATCTCTAGATTCTTCATTGTTGTTGACAAATATCACTGCCTTCCATGTATCATTACCAAAGATGTTATTTTCGTTTGCCTAAAGACTGGCTTATGATTCGATTTTCAACAGAACCCCAAAATAAAATTTAATATCTGAGCCTGGATTTTTAACTAGTGTGATAGCATACTACAGCTGCTTCTTGAGTCAACATTTTTATTAGCATTATCAGGACATTTAATGTAAGTACATGTTCTTCTCTCAAAATATAAAAAAATTTTGTATGTTCATTTGTAAGTTGTTTTTTCTAAACCGTTCTTCAAAAGTAGTAATCTGATACCAATTGATTACATTATTTTCTTCAATAAAATATAATAAGTGTCATTTGAAAGAACTAACATTAAACATGTTATATTTTAAGCACTTAATGGACTTAGTAAACCTGCACTGTTCTAATGTTTGTGATTTTCAAAAGCTATTTTGTTGCTCTTGCTCATTGTCATTAGCCTATAATTGAATTGCAGTTTAGAGTCCTATTTTAAAAATTGGTAATGCTTTAGCTATTTGAGGAAAAAAGTATATGTAATAGGTGTAAAAATTAGATCAACGTTCTTCTTCCACATTATAATTGTAGTTTCATCAATAACAACAGACTTTGGTTTTCAGAAGTAGAGTAGCGTTAAAAACTTTCAAATCTTTGATGGATTTCTGGTAGCAGTTGTTATCTCAAAAGTAGAAAAATGTTTATTTAAGCATATATATTGAAGTTTGTATTTTACTGAAAATTTCCATTTGTAGTGTAACAAGTGATTATAAATTTTTTGGTACAAATCTGTTTAACTTGATCTTAAGTTACTTAGATTTTAATGTAATTTAAATGATCTAGACATTTGACCTTGTATATTTTTCCTTTTAAAATAGATCAATATTCTTGTGCTGATTTTCAGTTCTCCTTGTATTTTAATCGAATATATGATACTTTTGTTACCAAACTTGCACAAGAAACTTCTTTTGGTTTATATATATATTTTCATTTTGAAAAAAAAATGCATATGATTTTTCATTATATAATTGAAATAATTCTATGGCTAGTTTGAATCTTCTTGAAAAAATATCGATATAAAGCATACTTACTCTCTGAAATATTGCAGCATTTGATTGGTGAATCCAATGTAGTTGCATATATTTTTAAGGCTATCAATTGGGCCATATGATTAAATGGAGTAGATGGCAGACTATCCATTTATTCACTTGTGAATGAATATATTGTCTATAGTATCATGAGAGATTTTGAGATTCAAGTAACACTATAAATAGTTTAAAGTAAATTGAAAATTCCTTAAAACACATAGCTTCCTTGACTTGAAATCTCCAGACTACAAGTTTGTATTAAGAAACGGCTTTGTTCCATAAAGACGGTGTTTTATCAGAAAGTATGTGCTATCTGCAGAAAAATAATTATCTGGGCAAGCACCTAAGAGATAGGTCCAAACCTGGTTCTTTTCGGCAGTAGCAAAGCACAGACATATACGAAACAAACATGGTTAATTTAACTTAGCTGATAAATTAACAATTAAAAATCTATCAAAATCCATCTAATGACGATATATTTAGAATTAGAGCATCTCAGACTCATGCCTAAGCATACTAACAATGCCATAAATACTCAAAATGACAGAATGTTAATTGACCCTATTGTTGACATATTTTCCAATGATGGTACTATGAAGGCTAATGAACAATTTGATTAATAACTTTTAAAATATAAGGCCATGCTGAGATATACCAAACCAATGTTCATGTTTTATTTTGATCTTTACAGAGCTGAAACAAACCCAGAGCCGCACACCTAACAAAACGTAGTAAAACAGACATCTCACTGGGACAACTGGTACATTTGATACAAGATATAATTTATCTTGGTGCAATTTCTTATAGATTGTTAGAAAAAGAAAAGCAAATTCAAAATACCAAATTTTACTGATTTTCTGTAGAAGTTATAATTTCATTACAATACTTCTTGGCTGAAGATATTGTATAACATAAATTTTGTTTATACATCACGACAATTTATTTTTACATAAATAATATATCATTAATGCAGAAAGAAAAGGCAACAAAACAAGTAAAACTTTGGAACTCCATTATTTTTGATAAAAAGAGACAAACAGCAGTAAATGTTACTGATAATTTTGAAGTATTGCATGTTCTTTTATATCACAAATACTATATGAAGGAAAGGACGGATTGGTGCTTCAATTGTAACAATTTTACCATTAAAATTGTTACATTTATTGCACCAAACTCCATCATATAATTGTTTATTATTTATATGCATTTTGCTATATAAGAAACAAAATCGAGAAAGAATTAATAATAAAAAAATTGTCGAGTAAAAAAAATTAGTATTTTACTATAAAAATATGAACGAATCGAGTTTCCACAAAACATATTTTTACAAGTGTTTAGGTTTAATTCCATTAGTCAAATAATGATCATTGTCATTTGTTCCAATAAAATTTACAATGAAACAGTGAAGCACCTCATTGTCTAGACGAAATGAGTTAGTGCATATTTACATAATTATAAAAATAAATCATAATTTCATAAAACAATTAAAAAACTTTGTTATGTATAAAAAGGTTATGAAAAATGATTGCCAATTTATGTACTTTGTCACAAAATTCTGGATGAAACACTCAATTTAATTAAATTTGACAATGAAAATTATTAAATACATTAAGCAGCGGCCTCGACTTCCATTGGTTGTTCTGCTGCGGTTTCAGACTTCTTTTTTTTCTTTTTCGCAGACTTGGGATTTGCTGATGTGTTCAGTAAAGACTTCAAATCTGCATCTACGATCGAATGTTCCGATTGATACAGTTCGGGTTCAAATGGCAAGCCAGTGATCTTGTGTGGTCCATTAGGCATTAATAGAACGGTAAATTTAAAGTGAGCTACATATTCACCTGCAACAAAATGTTTAGTTTACAGTAACAAGTTCTTAAACATTTTACTTTTAATGATTTAATTGTTGAATATTCAGATTCAAATTTGTAATCATTACTTCATAGGGATCAATTGGAGTTTAAATGAATCATCACTGAAATCCGATTTTGAGTATTAATATAACTAAGATTGAAGTATCATACTTTATAATGGAACCAAATTATTTCCTTGCAAAATTCAGATTTCATTTACCTTGTTTTTCGTAAAGCACTTGGAAAGGTTCAATTAGTTTATGGTTTACACACTCAACCACCCCCATTTTGGCTTTAGTTTCTTCTTCAAAGCTTCGCAAGTTGAAAGGCATAGAACCATGCTTTGTTCTAACTTCACTATAGAACATTCTCGATGCTTTCAATTTTAATTGATAAGTTTCATCAGTTTTCTTGTATATAGAAACTTTGGTGTCAGCTTCTTTACCTACAAACAGCATTTATCTTAATTATTGAAAGAAAATTGAAAGAAGTTAAAGATAAATTGATTAAAGTTTTCAGAATCATAAATTACAATCACTATTACATTCAGTAGGATCAATTGGAAAAAAATTGAATCATCATTAGTAAGAAATTGATAAAGAAATTTGAAGCTAATAAGGAAATTATATTCACCTATGCCTTCTCCGGTGCTAATCAACACATCCATAGCATAAACTTCATGCTTATCAAACTCAAATTTTTCGTGTTCTTTTTTCTGCGCATCATTGGGATTTTGGATGATTGTTTTCTCACCATCAATTTTGAATTGCTTCAATTGATGACTCAACATACCTTCAACTGGTTTGCATTTAAAAGATTCCGACGCCTTTTGTACCGCATCTGTTATGGCATACGTTTCATTCCCCGGTTTCAACAACCTCAAAGCTGCTTGTGATGCATAATGTGCAGCTAAAATGCAATCTGCTTTTCTTCCAGTAATTTTGTTTTCACTGGAGGCTCCTATGACTATGGTGTGGGCAACAACCGCAATAAAACCATCTACATGAGCTCCCAAGTCACTGAAAATATATGGAAGGTATTCATTAAGAATTATATATTAATGACGACTTAAATGAGCAAAAGCAAATTGATGGAAATATAAAGAGAATATCATTGTTAAACTTACACTTTCACTAAATCTTCATCTTTAAGTGTGTAGTCGGGTTCACTAGGAACAGGTGAAAAGTGGCATATGCAGTTATTGACTGAGACACAAGTGGGGAATGCTATTCCCTTTTTTAATTCTTTTTCTTTTTTGAACACTTTGCTGGTCTCTTCAACCAAAAGCTTGTCTCCCAATTCACAAATCTCCCTGACAGAGCTACCAGCAACGCACTTATCAATGACTTGCTTTAAGACCCCTAAAACATTAAGTTTCTTACATATTCTACATTTTACTATAATTAAGTTGCTTTGGTTTATAGAGTGCATAAGTTAATTTTTGCTACATAAAAATATAATTATGGTTTCATTTATAGATTGTAAATATTGGTGTTGCAATTTCATTACACATGACGTTTGAATTCTTTCTTTCATTTTTAGGTGGTTGTAAAACTAATTTTAATAAAAAATGTATTTCCTGCTTCTATATTGTGTTAACTACATACACTTTATGAATGATCAGTGCATTTTTTTGCCTAGTAATTTATTTAGCATATTTTGTGGTGACATAACATCACATTTATTACAACATTAATATTGATTCGTTCTTCTAAATGGTATAAATTCTAATTGAATATTTGCTACTGAAGGTATATGTTTACATGACAAAGCTTTATCAAAATTTTATAGCTTTATGAAGCAAGTTTTCAACAAAAAGTATGAAATCAAAGAAATTTTTAATTATCTCAAAATAACTAATAAGCAGTTTGCTACTGATCAAAGAAGTCAGCGAACAGTGCTGAACTAAAAGTGTCAATTTATTTCACAAATTCTTTGTGAAAGACTTTCAAAACACAGGGCGCTTCATAAATAGTTCTTGAACTATAAATCGCAAGTTTAGAACTACCAATAGAAATGAGCCATGACCCATTTAAATATTAAAAAATTGGCTAACATACCAGATATAGGCCATTTATTTTTGAAGATGGATTATTTTAGAAACAATGACACTTCTATTTCTCTACCGAGCTAATCACATAAAAATAAAAATGGGTCATAAACAACATTTCAAATAAGGGTTAATTAAGTCAGTTCACTTTTAAGCACTACTTTAGTAGATGGCATCTGATACATAAAACTTGTTTCTTTTTCAGAAAGAAATATGATTCATGCAATACAAGCAAGAAATACTTGCTAAGTAAAATTAAATGTTAGATATAAAACGTGTCAAGTTGCAAAAATAGTTCCGTAGCAAGAGTAGATTAAGCTTAATCAGCTTTTTGTTACCAACAGATTGATTTTGATGGAAGTGTGGGATAATGGCTAGAGAATTGTCAAAATGTTCTCGGAAATTCATTCTGCACAATCAATAGAATCCAGAAGAAAAAATGTGACCAATATCTATATGGCTTTTTTTATCAGCAGTACATTTTTCTATTCAAGCATACACATTTCTCAATGGAAAATATGTTGCATGCAAGGATTTCCTGCACAAAGTGGCAGTTTGGCAGATAGAAGATTCTGCTTTTAATTATGCAGAACAAGATGATGACCTAATTCTGAATTCTGACAAAGCACATTCAGATTAGATTACCCCAAAACTGGCATTTCAAATAACACAACCTTATAAATATAATGTTTAGCAGACAAAGTTTAAAACTTTAAAGAGAATGTAGAGTTTGTGAAGTACAATAAAAAGTAAAACATCTCTTTTTTATAAATTTTGCAATGTTCCACTACATAACACTCTATTTTTTTATCGCTTATTGTCTTTACAAAATGCACTGTACTTTAACTTTTAAACTATGGATAGTATTCCAGTATAAAGGAATGATTTATTATTTAATTTTTCCTAGCATTATTACTTACACTCGAGATATTTAATATGAGGTAATTGGCATAACTAAATGGACCTCTCGAGTTCTTTATAACTTAAACATAGTATACCTGTTGCAACAAGTCGGTTGCAAAGGTAATCACGAGTACAAATCATGATAAAGTAAATCTTATAGCATATGGAAAGATGACCTAGAAAAAATAATCGTAGGCGACTTTGAGAAAAGTTGGCACGTAAAGAACTACTTTGCAGGTCTTTAAATAATACTAGCTAAATGGTATAATATTTTCCACTAATTACCCAAAATCAGTACTACTAGCAGTAACCATGTCGCCTACAAATGCAATAAAATAAATTTGCTCATTTAGTAAACATTATGTAATTGGTTAAGTGAATCTGCATATAATTTGCATGCTCTAACTAGATAATTGCAAATGTGTTATTCAAAACTTGACTACTAAAGGGAAATCAAATGCTTAAAACAAAGGTAATTCAATAAAACTCCAAGCATGGAAAATGTCTTAGAATAGGTAGATTTTAAGAAGCTATGTGATACGTTTGCAAAAGGGGGTGTAGCATAGGAGAATAACGAATAATCTTCGTTTTAAGAGCTTAAAACTTGAAAATATACGCGGTCCTCCACATGGTAAACCGGTAGCCATATGGCCGTGTCTTTTTAAGCACCAATATATCCCAACTCTCACCTTATAAAAATTTGCCAAAGAGTACTTTATGGTTTTAGGTACATAAAACTTACTATTAACAATTTCTGCTGCCATTTTATATTTGGTAACAACCAAATCTTCGGCAATAGTTTTCTCGACCACATCTTTATCGTCCGCCATTTCGACAACTTGAAGATCACGTGACAGCTTTTGGTCAGGGAGCCAAGACGCGGGAACACTTTCACGTAATGAAAGTCCCTATCAATGGCGGGTACTGGCTCATTTTAAATAATTAGCAAAGTACTTCTACATATCCACAATTACCTAAATGATACTAAAGTGATTCGGATTAATTTTGCAACGAATTTGGAATAGATTTGACTTGAGACGTTTAATTTAATATGATAGCAGTAAACTAAGGATTTGCGTTTTTTAGTGGACTGCCTTAAGATTGCAAAAATTTAAATATTCACATTGTTAAGCAAACATGATGTGGAAGTTGTATGAAACTTTCACTTGTAATAACCCTGATAACTGTATGGAAAGTTGGATATGTTATAAATATGGTTCTTTAGTTGACATTGACAACATTTGAAATAAACCCTTGGGAGGAAAACTTAAATTCTCCAGTAATTTGATATATATTGATTTATAGAAATACATCAGTATGCTTTTATGCTTTTAATGCCATAACTGAATTTGATCGTTTAATTTGGAAATTGTAAAATCTTTTTAAAATCCTATCTTTAGCAGGTAATAAAAGAAGGATATGAAGAAGTAAATGATAATTCAAGACGAGATCGAGTATGTAATTAATAACTACATATTTTTCGCTGAAAAATTGAAATTGTTCTTTGACTTAAATACAAAACATTGTTAAATCACCAAATTTTGTTTCATCAAATGGAATGATTTTCACTTTTCCTCGTCAGTCATATAATTATGTTACAAATATGATTTCATAAGGTTGACAGTTCTTTTATTTAAAGTTGCATATGAATTGCAACTTTATAACACCTATAGCTATGGTTACTTTTGGTCTTAGCTATAAAGATTTCTCATAGTGAAAACTACGTTTGATCACATCCCTTAAAATAAATATTTCAGATGATCAGCCCCTAAAATGGTGATTGCGCAACTGTCATTGTAAAGATAATTTGCCTCTATTTTATATTCATGTGGTTCTATTTACATTCAACCATTTCTTTCAGTTATTCTCGAGATGATTTTTGACTACAATATAATTATTTTAGTATTAACAAAAGTGAAGTACAAGTTTACCGTAAAACAGATGCCTAAGTTCATCCTTTTTACAAAAACCAACTCATTTTTCAAATTCTTGCATTGATGTGAAACTCATTTTTATTTAAGCACTTATTTAGCTTTTGTCGAATGTGTATCTCTGTTTTTGCTCATTCCATAAACTGTCCAAATTTGAGCGCAAGTCGGCAGTAAAACTTGTTTTCCATAAACTAAAAACCTATATTGCAAGGCATACAACTGCCTTGGCCAAAGCTAATTATACACTCACGATGATCACAAAAGCCCAAAGAATGGATGAACTCGCTCATAGTCGAATAGAGAAAAACAAAGTAAAACAACGGTTGCAACTTTTGATCAAATATTGTATATAGAAAGTGATATGCTTGCATAAAAATGTCCATATAAAGAGTAACACCTGCTTTTGACATATCAGCATTATAATTCCCATTAAAGCATTAACATATTTTTGAATTTAAAATGTACTATGCTTCTCCCGCTAAAAGCTTAAGAAACAAAAGATATTAATCACACATATGCTAGCATTATAATATACAATTCTATACTAAATGGTTAAAAAAGGCATAGTGATAAAAAAGCAAGTAAATATGATAATGTATTTTATTCAATATGTGCAACGAGGAAATTAAAAAAAATGACAATGATTTTATGTTCATGAATGTGAATACAGATACAATATTGATAATTCTACTACCTCATGTACTGAATGATATGTCAAATATATCTGTCCAGTACAGATGGCAAGCAAAGAAAAGTAGAATTGTAACATCGTGAGGTAACATTTGTCTTGTACTTAGGTTTCAAAACTATCTAAACATTGTTAATTTCTTGGTTCCGGAAGAAAGCTAAGCAATTTTGAAGATCTTAAACTTAACATTTTCGTCATTAGTAGAAATGAAAAACTGTAAATGGGCTTATCACAGAACATGTATGGCATTTTTACACAATATTATTGGATACCAAAGAGACTGCCAATGGCAGGAAGGAAGCAAAGCACAATACTGTACAATCCATTACAATAAGCCTTTTTAATAATGTGCTTTATTATAGAAATATCACAAAGCCTAAACTGCAGATGAACTAATAAACAATAACATACACAATATAGATACAATTTCTAAGACAAGTAGTATTTTTTAATTATGACATAAATGCAGTAATCCCATTTCTAGCAATTGATGTGGAAGTATTTAAAAAGGCAGAAATGATGCAAAATAATAAATTAGGATGGGAAAACCAGTTTAATGTCATAACTACAAATATATATCTACTAATAAATTACTATTGCGTCGTTCTTATTAAGAACTCAACTTGTAAGTTGTACTGAAATTTTCTTTATACTTAAACAATACAATTACATGTATTATGATCAATACAAAATGCATTTTTTAACCCCTAGGGAGAATAATTCCAACAAAATTTTATATTATTACAGTCCCATATTGTTAGATATATTTTTACATATCACATATATTTAAAATTCATTGTGGTACCAACTAATAGTAGTGATAGAAAAACCTAAACGAATCATGTTTAGATTAATAATTATTTAAAATTCATCCCACATTTAACAAATACTCTAATTGTATCCCACAGAAAACTTCAATACAACACTAATTCAGCGTAATGCAGAAAAAGTAATCACACCAAAATACATTTTCACAAAATAGACGCATTACCAGGTAATGGTAGTTAAATTTAATACTTGAAATTAAAAGAAAATTACAAATAGCCCTGCTTATACAGTGAAAAACAAATAACAAAATTCACTTGGGTAATGGAGAAACAATTTTTACTTCGGGCTATCAAAACTGAAATTGAAAACAAACTTCGACCCTAGCTTATCCGGAGAGATCATCAAAAAACATAAGGCTAACTTAAAACATAATAGAGGTTGAGAAGTCCCTCAATAGGAACAAGCCGTGGTCATTGATATCACAATTTTGTTGTTTAATGAGACAGTGAGTTTGATGTATGAAATAACTGTTTAACCACACGGGTGTTTATTTATTATCTATGTACAAGCAACACCCTCCTATAATACACAGCATATCATAAAATCAGTCATTGAAATGTGTTTAATGTAAACAAAGATAATTAACCATCAACTCACTGTGTCAAGAAACAGAACTACATTAAAATTACAAGGATTTGTTAAATCTATAAACGTAATTGTTATAACCACAAGTATTACACTAGCATATTTTCACTCATCGGAGCGTTCTATTTGAACACATTTATACAGTCTGTGGCACAAATGATCAAGTTCAGCTTTGTTTCACACGCTTCCTGGGAGGTCCTATGGGGGGAATTTGTTGAGTTGCTAGAGCCCGAAATGCTTCTGCTATCAGGTGTGGATGTGTATGTATCATTGATTTCCAGCCCGATGTGTCCATGACATCAGTTGCATGCCTGTTAAAAATAATAATACATATTACATCCAAATAAGTCGAAGTGCCTGAATTAAATTAAAACTGATAGTGTGGAAATTTTGGTGTCAAAGACGGTTAGGTTGCAAGTTCTTGGTGTGTTAAGTTATACTCATTTTTCATGTTTTCATAACAAAGTTTAGGTTAGTAGTGCATAAGAAAAGCACTGCATAGAGCTCCTTTAGACTAGGATAATTATAAAACAATATAAAACGTAATTTTCAACAAACTAGTATAAATGTTATGTTAGAAAGAAAATGTTGCATCTTTTGAGGTATATATATGTATTTTCATCATGTTTCTTAGTAAAATATTCATTTAATATTGTATTTTTATAGATTTATAGCAATTTTTTTTTTTGACAAGATGACATTTCTTTTTTCCTAGACGTTAATTTTACTATATTTTACAGATAAGTTTCAATATGATTAAGGCGCAATGCATTGAAATTTCTTTTCATGAGTTCAAATTAGAAAAAAAAACGCTATTGAGAGGGCTCGAAAAATGTATGCTGTTCAGGGTGACGACAGAACAACTGTGCAACGTTGGTTCTAGAAATTTTAGTCTGGAGATTTTGACCTTGAAGATGCCTCATACACTAGCTTCAGTAAATCGTGGAGACAATTTGAGGCTTGTTCTTGAAACAGACGCTTCTCAAATTTTTGCAGGTATTGTTGACGACCTTGACAGTAGTCACACAGCCATTCTGAATGGTCTAAACAGCATTGAAAAGTGAAAAAGCTCGAACAGTGAGTTTTATACTATTTGAACAATTGATAAAAATATTCACATTTCGAGGTTTCTTTTTCCTTAGTTCTAAGCAACTAAAGACTCTTTTTTTATCAAATTGTGACCTGTGACGAAAAATGAATCTTATAAGATAACCAGAGAAGTTTGTGACTGTAGTTAGACATCGATGAGCCTAGGGACTTCCCAAAAACACAGGCTCATTAGAAACAGACTGTGGTTGCAGTATGGTGGTGGACAAATAAAGTAATCCACTACAGCTTTCTACAATCTGGTCAAACTATCACAAAAGAATCATACTGTGAGAAAATTGACAAAATGTACTAAAACCATTCTCGGACGTTTGCAAACATTTCGGCAAAAATTGCCTTCAATTCTGTGAATCCCGAGCACTCAATTTTTTTCACTGACATGAATGAATCATCTTGTTTCTCATTAGTGAAAGTGTGCTGATTTAAATTTCTATTAAATTGACTTAGTATTAAGAAAAGAGTCATGTTTTGAAATGTACTCCCTTAAAGATGCAGAACTTTCGTTCTAACCTAATATAAAACCTCGAAAAATCGAAATTAATGAATTATGAGTGGTTTTACAATCACCGGCATCACATATATATATTTTTTTTAATAAGAAACAAAGAGAAAATCAAAGCCAAAGTGAGTCTAAAGAGAAAGAAGATCTTTCCCGAGAAGTAATAAAAAAAAATAGGTAATAAGCATTCCAAGCCAAAAGAGTACCGAGTGTTAAAAAGCAAACTTACGTATTGATGAAGTCAATCGCTTGAGCTTTTAACTGGTCTGCGCTGTGCAAATCTGCTAATATTAGGATTTCTGCTGCATTATCTATCGATAAATTCGTGCATAAGGCTTCCTCGCACATCACCTTTAGCCTTTCTAATGCATACTGAAAATAATAGAAATTCAGCGGTTAGTGATAACTTAGACAAGATATTTTTTGTATAAACTACCTTATCTGCAGCTGCTAAGAGGTCATCGGCCATTTTTTCTAAATTGGATGCTTTCCCTGTGTAGATAAACCTTAACATTTCTCTTAATACTTCGTGATCTACATCTGTTATATCGACCCTATTATGTTTTCTTTCTTCCATCTCATGCTCGAACATTGCTTGAAAGACAGGACTCCGTGCTGTAACAAAAATTTCAACAAAATGAAGTCTAAGCATCACAAATGGAATTGACTCAAATATACAATAAACGGTCTTATTACTATTGTAGAAAAAATAATACAATTTAACTCTAATGGTATCAAGAGTTTAAAGATAGGTATGTGTTTTTATAAAATATAAATGTGGATTCAATAGGCATAAAGCATCATTTTGGTACCTCAATTGAAAATTACATATAGTTTTATTTAAGACTGTCTTTAATTAGATAGTCTATATTCATTATTACTGCCATATATTAACTTAGATACTATATCTATAAATTAAATTAGATACTCTATATTCATTATTACTTTATATTAAATTATTTCTTATAAATTCTAGATTGTCAATTTAATACATTGGCAAATAAATGCAGGCTACAAACCTCTTAGTGAAAGGCAATGAATGTTTCCCGTTGATTGTATCAGGAATATTTCTTTAACAAAAAGTAGCGCCATCTATGTATCATTGCTAAAATTGTCTTTTGTAACATGTCTCACCATAAGATTGCGCATCTGGCAATAACATAACCTTGAAATATTAGCGATTTTGTATCAACATCATTTATCTTTTTTGCAAGTGTTGAGCTTTGAGCTTGCGTTTGTTTCATTTGGAGATTTTACTTTTTATCATACTAATGCAGTGGCTCTTTTGAATCAAATCAAACCATACACTTTCAGTGTATGTAATATTAAACTGAAATCTAGCGATTAAGCGTCAATTACACAAAACATTTAAATCTTTTTTTCTACATCACATCGATTGAACTACTTGCAGGTAGTTTTGTTTATATGAAACCCTCTGAAAGTGTGTAGTTTTATTGAAAATAAACATAGTTTTGTATGTAGCAAAGCCCTTCAAAATATTATCTATCTAGTATGGGACTAAGCCTAAATTGTTTTGTAAGTATTAAATAAGTGAGTATTCCAAAGGTGGTTATAGTACATTAACCATCAAACCAACGCATAAGGTTTATTAATATTTATAATTTAATAGAAGCTTTTGAAAATAATTAGATAGTCCACGTTGGTTCATTAATACTCATGTTTCTAACATTTAACCTCCATCAATAAAATTATGGCATACTTAAGAACATTCTATTGCAAAAGAGGTAGGAAGAAATGCGCACACAAAGCAAATATATAATGTGGCACAGATAATTTTAAATAATGCCACCAATTTGATACCACAGGTTTTCTTACAAAAAAATTGATATTGAGGGACAAAGTAAAGAAAATTATATAGGCAAAGAAAAATGGAAACCTTACCTGCCAAAATTGCTTTATGTGCTTGAAATTCACGACCTCCCACAGATAATGTAACATCACTAAATTTTTGATTTTCAAATAACAATCCTAAGTCGTCTGAGAGTCGACACTCTGGGACTTTAAATTGTATTGTATTAGATTGCCCTGATATATTTACACTATCAGCGACAACACTAACCTGCAATAAACATTAAATGTTAAAAATAATAGCATAAACCTCCGAGTGAGTTAAATCTAAATCGCATTAAAATATAATAATAAAAGTAAGTTAACTTACTTCACAAAATATTGTTAATTTGTCATCTGGCAATAGACCATTAGCTTCATCTAACAAAAAATCTCGTCGGATAAATTTCTTGAATCCCCAATCCTTTCCTTGGACGAACCTGTATGCTCTTTGACTTTCCATAGCTTTAGTCTCTTCCCTTTTGGCATTTAATATACTAAATTTAAATTTCGCTCTAACTTCGCTTTTATTGCAAGATACTAAGAGGAGATACAGGGATAAGTAGTCTTTGCTCTCTTCATCTAGTCCTTTAGGGTTTACTCTAAGACACCTAAAAGTGCATGGTATGTTAGTTTTGTAAATTGTTATTTTTTGGGATATATTTCCAAACATAGTTTTATATCTTGCAAATATTCAAGACACTGAACTATATACCATTTGTATTCTGTTAAATAATTATACCATTTAAGTTTGTCATTTGCTCCGGCTGAAAATGTTGAAGACTTTAGCACTTCTCCCATTTCTTCCCGGCAAAAACTAAAATTGTTTATGGTCCACATATAGCTAAATTTTACTACTTTAACCTGAAAAAAGAAGAAGAAGAATATTGTACAATTTTGTTGATAATATCGCGAAAAAAAGGTTGGCATTGTTTAAATATGATTTGAAGTGAAAGTTAGTTGAAAAAAAACCAAAATATGTGAGAAATAAATGACAAAATGGCTGATGTTTTAGTACACATTACGGCAATAGAAATAATGTAAAGCTTATTTAATTGTTTGTCGTTACATTGATATTTTCAATTTTGGTTTTGCAATCATGATTGCGCTTGAAATACATCTTATAATATAGTTGTTGTGGAAATATAAAATACAAATAAGATTGATTTTTGATTTTCATAATGACAACTTACATTCAATTGTTGTTCTTATTTGCTTACAACACAGTTGTCAAAGGCTAAGCCTTGGAAATTGTTAGTAAAAAGTGTTCTGGTAATTACAATATTATGTTTTAATTATTAACAAGCATTTCATGATTACATAAACTTATTCAATTAAGTATAATGTAAGTGACATTAAAAATAAATTGTCGGTATCAAAATTTCAAGGCAAAAGCACTTACACATTGAAAACTCATGAAACTAACGCAAAGTCAATGCTAACTTATTCATAAATGTTTGGATTTAATTTTTTTAATCACCACGGATATAAATTGATTTTCAAATCTGTTTTACTATTACTTTATTCATTGCTTAAAGGTACGAACCACAAATGTTTAAATGGAATTTCCGGTGGGAAAACCCAAAACGCCTACTAGTAAAAACGAAATAATTTTAATAACTACTTTTGAGTTTCAGTTTTTTTCATAAGAGAAAACATTTTTAATATTTGAAATTAAACAGCAATGATGTGTAATGTCTTGCAAGGTTTTCGTGAAACCGCGCTGGATATGAACGAAGTGACTCATAAATTTCATATCATGCATATGCATTGTTAAATGCATAGGTAATGTGTAGCAGATTGAGACATAAATGAATCAACTTCTTACCTGAGTATAACACCAATTTTCTGCAACGGGCGTATTTACTTCTTGAGGAGGAGGACTTGGGACACGGCTTACAGCCATGCTGCTTGTGGGATGCAGATTGGAGCTTACTCGGGCCGTTTGTCCGGCCGAGCAATCACTCACACTCACCACCGGCAGCCTGCAAACAAATGAAAACCCAATTAATTTTCCATGTCTTAAAATAGGCAGGTATGAGTAAGTTTTCATTTCGAGTAGTTCTTTGTTTCAAGGAAATTATCTTGACAAATGGAACAGAGCGTAAAGTATCGCGTTACTCGTGTATCTGGTGGCGCTGGATTTACGTGAGTATGTCTCTTGGGATGAAAGGACTAATAATACCACACACTAAAAATACTTGAAAATAATATGTACGCAACTGTATCCTTCGAGTTTTCATCATGACGTTGAAACATAATGCATTATATCCCTTCAGACTGGATATCCGTTGAAGCAGTTGATGCAAAGTAGAAAGCATAAAGCACTTGGAACATTGCATGGCATGGTCCAAGCAATGAAGTAACTACCCCGTTCACCTGGCCGATTACCTTTGAAGATTAAATTTACAAGTAAAACTACACATACATAATTAATAGGCCGGGTATTAAGTAGTTATTTAAATTATTCATGCTGACTGATATTGGTCGGCGATAAAACCAACTATTGGCTCAGCGGAGCATATCCCTTAAACGATTAGTTTTCATTCCCCAATAATTCTTTCAACGAAAATGAGTGCTGAGTAAAAAACCGATTCAAGGCAGAACCTTAGCCGTTGCAACCTGAATAATAGGAGAAGCATTCGACCTAACAATGAAGATGGCCGTTGGTAGACCTTGAAGTGACTACCTGTAGAAGGTGATCCGGGCAAGGGGCAAATTTTTAATGGCCGAAGCGGGTAAGCCGCATATTAGAGAGAGATTTTTGGTTTTGTGATAGTTATAGATATTAAATAGATGTTCATTTGCAACCGAGGTCAAATACCCCAATAGGTTGGATGATAAACCAGACAGTTATGTTGTGGAGGATGGCTGAGCTTATTGAAGGTCAGAAGACCTGGTGCAATGCTCTGGCGTAGACTGAAGAACAGCAGGTCATCGTCCTTCAGATCACTGAGCCAGCACTTAATATTGTTTTTAGCTTATCTCTAATATTGTTAACGATTAATGCAATAACACTTGCATATGTACTGAATATAAACGCAAAGTATCAAGATTACTAGAGTTTCCTTTTTCGTCTCCTTCAATCTAAGACCAACCAAGAATATAAGAAGCATAGCATTTACATATTATAGTATATGCTTGAACGCATGGCCTCTAACAGCTAGCAACTTTTCTTTTTTGTTAACTAGTTCTTATTACTCTTGAGAAACGTGATGTGAACGCACTGCATTTTAAATGTTTATGAAAATTTAGTACCAGAATGTACCTAAGTGAATAGAATTTTACTTTCTCCTGGATATTGGTGTGCGGTGTTGTGATGGTTGGCTCCCCAGAAAAGAGAAATCGATATAGTAGAGCGCGGGTGTTCAATAAGGAATAAAGAGCAAGCAGCGAAGGGAAAGCGCGGTCCTTTCGCTCTCTCGCCCGGGTGAAACTAGGAAACATTTCACTGGCGTTATAATTGCAACATCAAGAACATTTTGAATTAGGACCGGTAATTGCAAAACTTCTTATAAGATGTTAAGCACGCTCTTCTTGCACTACTTATGATTCGGTACATTTTTGTGCAATTGCTTCACTTTGAGGTAAAAAGCCGTTTTAATCCACACATTTGGCAAACAAAGCCATTCAAAATCATGTTATTCCGGCATCCTGAACGAACGATTTCTATTAAAGAAACCTTTACATCGGATTTTGAGAGCCGGTGTGAAAAAATAAAGTATAATACAAATAAACGAATGGCCTGCGGTTATAAAAGTGGTTACACATCGTCAAAAGAAAATTGAGGTTGCCTTTTTAAAAATAGTCAAACAATAAACTGCTCTATTTTTCAAATATTTATGGCCATAATATTTGCTTAACAAACTGATTCCTAAAAATAAAGGTACCAAAAAATCGAATGTCGAACGCATAACTGTCAGGAAGAGAAGTGATGGAACGATCCGATGACCCAACTTTCTTTTAATTGGGATAAAACACGATTATATCAAAAGTAAAAATAAAATCGAGTTGGAAAGTTGCAAAATTCGCATTTTGATTACGTTCCAATTGGTGAGATTTCTTATAAATAGAACCGACAGGAAGTAAATTGGCAGCTATCGACCCAAAAAAGAGAAATTATTCAACTACCTATTATTATATTCTTTGTGAAATCCGTTATGAGCTTTTCAAGCCCATTATAAATTTTAAAAATAATTTATACGCAAACAAAAGAAAATCTCGAGAGAAATATATCATCGTTAAAATAAACCTTTCGGGAGTCATCGAATAAGCAGTTTAAAATCTATTGTGTAAGTTTCTTTACTACCAACTAAATTATTGAACTTAATCAATATCCATTAGCCTGAAGTTACAACATAGGAACTATAAAGCAATAGTTAAAACAAGCTCCGTTTACCGCGAGTTGCATTCTTGTAGTGGCATATCTTTGAATGGTGACCCTAATGATGGCCTTATTTAAATTTAGAATTACAGTTTGTATTTAGGTTGCAGTTTTCCGACGTCGCTCGCTTTTAGCGGAATCGAATTCAAGATGGACGAAGTGTGATTTCTAAATTACCACAATCGCAAAATTATAATGAATAACATTTCAACTGAAAAAACTGCCGGTTAAGTGTGAAACGGAGCAACCTCAATTTTCTTTTTTCATAATCTTCTTGTAAACGAAAGACGAATTTCTTTCGATTGCGACATTAACACTGTACTGGCTCTGTCCGACTGTCTATACGTATAAATTTTACACTTTCACTATTGTATATTATTCAATTAAAATCGTTGCTGGGAGCTGCGTAGAAATATGGAATACTACTCCACTGACACGCAACTTTCATAATTTCAAATCTAAAGTGTACCCAAAAGATTTCATTTTGACGAAACTTCCTACTATTCCATGGCAGAAATTTCAACTTTCTTGCGAAATTTAGAATTACACAAAATAGCTTGCTGCGAATAAATTTTTATTAGTTGCTAATGCACGTTGATACGTGAACGTGAAATAACGGATAATCACCTCGTAATGAGACTGGAAATGATTCAAACAATTATTATTCTATACTTTTTTCCAATTTAGACCTCCTTTGGCATATTAAATAGGCTTTTAATTGATTAAGACGCCTACATTATTTAGCCGGCGGCTAAGGTTACCGATTTGGTGGCAAAAGATAAAACTTGCTGAAAAACCACTTAATATTTAATATACAAAAATATAGGATTATTTATATGATTCCGGTTTCGGAATCTTCTTCATTTCTCTTAGGTGACATTTCAATAAATTTAGTGGCGCTCAGAACAATCTCAGTTACGTAAATATATTTAGAAATTTGCGTTATGCTCGTTCTTTGTTCATTATTGAGGTGTCTTGACTGATATTTGTAAATGTATTATTTTCCATGTAGTCCTAAAATGATTCTGGGCCGTAAGATAATATATTATTGCTTTAACATTACTTTAACCTTTGCAAATGTTCAAAGTTTTCACAATAAAATTTTCCGAGTGAGAATGAATCTTGTGGCATCGGATTTTGATAACAAGTCATTGCCATCACAAACACCAATGTTAATCCAAATCCAGACTAAAGTTTCATCTGGCATCTCTTTTCTGTACAACATAGATAAAAATTGACATGATTGGGGACCGGCGAGTTAAGAGAAAAGTCTAATTGAATGATTTCTGTCATATTTAAATTATTTAAATTTATGTAAGTGTATTGATTTACTGCCTTGCGATTTCCAATCGTTTAAACTAGTGTTTTCCAAAGCAAGACAATGCAAAAGGAAGAATATCCAAACGTTTTTCGCAAACCACTGACATTTCGCTATTATACAATGAAAGCTTCATAAGCTGGTTAGTTTCAGGACAATTTAGAATATGAGATTCACTCGTTTATTTTTTCGATACTTTTTAACTACAAAGTTTAAGCTACTTGGGAGACTCTTCGCCCGATTTTAATCATCGTTTGCCAAGCAAAGAGTGTTGCACTAAAACTTTTTAAAGCACACTCGTTTTTAAATGTATTTGAGAATTCATTCTTAAAGAACATTCTATGAAAATCTGCAAAAAATATCGACTGGCGACGTCATAACTATTTGTAATAATTTAAAAGATAGATCAGACACTGTGTGTTTGTTTTAATCCTCCTTCAGAGAATGAAATAGTTTTTAATCTATATTTAACGATTTACCAGACTGGGCTTTATTAGTATTAAGCAATATAAATAGGCCAACACTAGCTGTACATGTTTTATAAAATTGTTACCGCTAATAGACCAGGTGTACACGCATGAAATGCAGATTTTAGACAACAGATGGTGCACCAATGCAGTTTGTACTATAATTATTTGACATTGCGCCATTTTGATGTGTCTTCATCAAGTTTCAGACGCGCACAATTGATATAAAGTGTGCACCGTGGACCATTCGTGGACAGCATATCCATATTTGTTTTCATTTGAAGAACACTGATGCTGAATCATATTGATTACTTCGAGAAGCTTATGGTGAACATGCTCCATCAGATGTGTGAGCTATGATTTCCGCGTTTCAAAAGTGTTGACTTTGATGTTGTGCAGTCTAGAAACATGGAAAACGGACAAAAAAGCGTATATATGGAATCGCAAACATTGTTGGGCGAAGATGATTCGCAAATATAACAACTCGCACTGCAATTAGTGAACAACCTGTTTCTAATCGCGTGCATGAGATGGGAAAAATCAGAAGACCGGTAGGTGGGATGAATTGAATGACGGACAATTGAAAAAATAAACGGAAAATCACGTGTGAAATTTTGCTCTCTCGGTACAAAAGAAAGTCATTTTTGCATCTTATGGTAACAAGAGATAAAAAATGGATTTATTTTGAGAATTCCAAGCACTAGAAGGAATGGGTAGACCCAGGAGCTTCATCCACATCAATCGCAAGACCGAATCACTTCGGTAGAAAGACGATTGTCTGTATTTGGGGGTACCAGAGGGTTTAGAGGGGTTTATCATCATCTGGGGAAACGATTAATAGTAAACGTTACCATCAATATTAACCCAATTTAAACCCCTCGGTAATTGAAAAAAGGCCAGAATACAGAAAGAGGCACCACAAAGACATTTTACGTCATGACAATGCTCCATCTCATAGGATAAAACCGATTCGCGACCCATTGGAAATGATCTACGGAGTTCTACCTCGTACGGCTTACACACCAGACTTGGCTCCTTCCGGTTGCCACTTATCATCGATGGGTCACACACTTGCTCAGCAGCTTTTTGGTTCGCAAGAAGATTTGAAAAGGGGAAGATTTCTACAGCCGAAAAAAACTATCCGAACGACGGTAAAAATGTAGAAAAAGTATACATACTTTAAAGAAGGCACTTTTTATCATTCTGCAGAATATAAAGTGTTTTTTATTTCTTTTAAATCGGAATTTCATGCTTGTACACTTGGTATACTTCAAAATGGTATAATTCAGCTTTTATTTGATTTTAACAGCAACGATTTTACTCACTTTGCTATGAATGTCAGCTGGCTTTAGCTTTGTGTGTGTTATATCTCCACATATTCAACTTTTAACCAATGTTCCTACGATTCGAATTTTGTGGTCGAAAAATAATCCTGGAAGAATACAGATACTTATAAAGTGTCCAAATCTTTATTCAGGAATGTAAGCATTCCCTTGACTTGTTAGTCCTATCCAATCTCACAGATATCATACTAGAGATCATTAGTTTTACTAATATCTTACTATGCAAAAAGTATTTATTTTTTGAATGGCAACTGTTCAGATATAGATGTGGCAGCATAGTTCTAGTCTTTTGGCCTGCAGACAAGCAATCAAGAGCGACAGGTGAGGAAGTAAAGTCGACGAGCCTTACATTAATTCTAAGTGAGCGTGCCTGCAAACCATTATTCTCGTCACAAACTGTATAATATGCAAAATGCGTCATATAAATTTTATTTTGATAAGTTTCAATTAAAAAGCAATTCTATTCAAATAACGCAACATCTGAACTCTAAAGTAATCAATAGTCTAGCGACTATGGCATGGCAGCACGCTGCTTTTGTGGCTATAGAGAAAATACGGACGAAGGGTAATTTCTCTCCCCCCCCGCAATTTTAGTCAGTAGGTCTAAGTGTCGCTACAAAAGCAAACACACAATATAAGAGTGTTAATAATTCGACAAAGATTGATACCCTAAGCACTGACATTTGCAAAAAAGTGTTCTACTGGAAGCCAGGAATAAATGAGATCAACTACAAAATTATCATTCGACAAATAGGCACTCAAGACTTGAATGGTCATTTTTCATCAAGTACCGCAAAGTGTGGCGCCACGTTTATATAGCATTCAATTACATCTATCGTTAATAGACTCACACATTAAAATAAACCAATAGTCCGTTGGTTACAGGGTTTTTCAAAGGAATTAAGTGTTTATATAACGCCACGCCGTTATGTTAAACACCCCTTATTACATTGGAAACAAATGGTCGTTTTAATTTTGATTTTACAACGTACCACTTAAATACAGTATTTCATCGAGTGCATTCGCACTAAAACGTTTAGTGACAATCAAAACTACTTGTAATCACTAAATCATGACTAGCTCCAACACATAATTTTGTACGTACACAAAGAAAATCCGTTGTGTACACTGTAAGATGCGACGCGAACACTTTAATGGAATATATTAAGAATAGGCCATTTGGTTAATCATTACATATTTTGAACTAACAAAAAACTTCACCCACACGAAGTGGTACGTACCGAAAATATACACTGCAGTCACCATTCATCACCTAAATTCGTATGATGAATAACGTGTTTTGCTTGAACTTCTTATGTGTAACAAATTTTGATAAGCGAGCGAACAATAACGATGATGCTTATTCAGTAAACCTACGTGTTAAAATTATAACGAACTGCAGCAGTAACAATTGTTTCACTTTGGCGCGTGTATATAAGATGGCAACAAGTTGGACATGTTTAATATTATTTACAATGCAAATCAATTGGAAAATATGCAGTTGCATGTGGCCAGGGCTACATTTTGCGCAAACTTTTAAAAGCGTTCATATTAACAGCGACTTAACAATGTGTTCCGGAATTTAATTGTCTATTGCGTGTTTATTGCTGTAATAAGTATGTAATTTGCTGAAAATAGATACATGTATCTGAATTTGCAAGATTTGAGGTGGATTTTATTTTAGTTCGTTCGAAATACTCGAGATCAGCAGCAGCAGTAGAGGAATTATGTAATTCTAAATAATTTCTGAGATGCTTATGATTTTTATTCTAAAAATAAAAATGGCGCGCGTGTACACTGATGCCCTTGGTACTTATCAAGTTTCGTTTGGCGGACATTTACTAATTTATTATATATCCAACCTTGAGGTATATTGATTTGCTATTTTAAAAAGTGGTGTGGTTTTGTGATGCTACATAATTGTTGAACAGCCGCATGGCATCCGAATATTTGCATAACCTTTAATTCCTGTTATTAGAAACACAAGTCGATATATTTTTGCGAGTCTACGAATTACGGATTATTTGGCGATATTTATCGATAGATCATTTAATTTTAAATTGTAAGATCGCGAACCGAGTGACGACCGTGCAAATCAGGCGAACTGGATGAACTAGATGCGTTCATTTGTATAATGGTTATACTGAATAAAATGATCTCATTATTCTACATGAATAAAGCGGGATTTTTAAGCAGATTAATTGACATGGCACCAAAATTTAAACCAAACCGTTCGTTTTGAGCGATAACAATAAATTTAAAGCCGCCAACTTTCATCTCCCGTCATTTTGTGCCCCACAAACTAAGCCTAGCAAGCTCTTTACCTCTTCTCTATACATTTTCGATAAAATAAGCACATTTAAGTACTGAATAAAACGGTAATGTTACGGACTAATAGCATGTCACGAATCAAGTTTTGTAACGAGATCAGAAGTACAGTACGAATAGAGGGGGAGAAATAGTAATGTCGACCCCTGACCCAACGCGATCTATCTAGAGCGGAGATGTGTAAGTGTGCGGACTGCCTGTACGCTCTACTTTCATTATTACATAAAATGGTTTGATGGTTTAATGCAACGGCGTTCAGCGAATAAGTAAACTGGGCCAAAATAAATAAAAATTGCCACGCTTAATTATTTTTCTCTTATTTTCGATTGCGTTCTAGTTACATACAATCTACAACAGCTAGAAACAGATCACCAAGTACCGTATGTCATTTCACTTCTACAAGAGATAGGAACACACCAACTGAGGGTTTTATCTAGACCACTAGGTGCCATACAATCGTTGTGAATAATGTGTTTTATTTTCGAAGAGATAAGTATTTACAAATGCGTACTACGTACATATTTACTTTAAAGCTGCGTTATCTGCTTTTTAAAAAATAACTGGGGGCGTGTTTGTTTTCTTTTTGGTAAAAATTGCGTTATCGTCCACAAATGCAGCGCAATGATTAGCAAACAAAATAATACTTCATCAAGTTAGATGGTAATACCAAACGGTTTTAAAAGGTTTTAGTGGTAACATTAACGGTAAGTATTTTAGCATAGAATTAACAGCATAACCTAGACCAGTGCAATAACCCTTGGTCAACTGTCAATATACCGGATACCATTTACGCCAATGGATTTTCTAACCATCTCAGAGCAAGGAATAATGTAAAAAGAGAACGCAACATTAAAATTATTGCAAATTCGTTACAGTTTAACACTGTCGTTTTTTATGTCCGTATTGCAATATATTTTTAAAAGGCTGATATGCAATCGATTATCGTTTAAGTTACATTAAAAAATTGTTTGCGAGGAGCTACAGCTGAATTTCAGATGGCCGTCTTATGTTATTGTTTAAATATAAAATTTCGCACAAAACAATATTTTTTGTTGGGCCTGAAGAATCGTTTTTAACAATTTTCATTTATTTCCGTTAAAATTTATACCAATATTAGCAAACAAAAAGAATGCTGTGTCTGATCTTTAACGGAGATTTAAAGCGTTTGTCGTACCCCAAAAACATAATCCAATCTATAAGATTATATTGCTCAAGAAATAAGTATAGCAATGCTGTTTTAATCCCATTGAATACAAATTAAAAGTATATGCAACATCAGAATGAGAAGCTAAGCAATTAAAAGGACTTGTTATTCCTTAAAATATAAGCGCCCTGCGTTTAAGTTTATAACTTAAATAGCCTTTAAAAAGTTTATTATTCGTAACAAAATAAAACGAAATAAGCGAAAAATTGCGACATTCATGTTATCTTATCAAATAGCATCGTGCTATTGGCACAATTTACAGAAATTATTTGCGGCGAAATTAAAAGCGACATTTACATATAGCTTCCAAAGGAAAAGTACAAAAGCCATCCAAGAAAATAAAAAGTAGAATGAATGGCAACAATACACGGGTTACCTTCACAAATGCTAACTCAGTTGGCGTTTTAAAAATAGAATCCAAATGTAAATATTCATATGCAGAAGTACTGACGTACGTATTTATTAATGCCAAACTTATCTACGGTGGTTTTATTAGTGTTTAAGTGAAATTTTTGTATAAAATCAAAGGGGCTGCCCTACGATAAGGATATATCCCTCTGCAAACAACTGAATTGAAACTAATAGTTCGGTTAGCGTCCTCTTCCATAGGCATACTTGTTTCCCTTGGAGGGGCCATCGGACCCCAGAGGTCGTCGGGACCCCGGTCATCGCCCCGAACAGTATGTCTCTTTATTCTCTACTAAGCTGAAACCATGCAGAGAATATCAGCAGTAGAAGTTTTGTAGATTATGTGTCTGCCTGCAAAGAATTTTCTACCTGCGACGTTTCTACCAACTACAATCAAAACATCAATAAAGTAAATCCCCAAAAATTCCCTATTAATGCCGATTTAAATTAATGATTTTTGTCAAGTTGCGTGCGACATATAATCGCGTGTAAAGTTCTCATATTCGATAAGAAGACCTTCACTAATATTAGATGTGTTCTTTGTACTTGACAAGGTTAATTTATAATTCAAATACCTTTGTCGATTAATTTTATTTATTGTTTAAATGCAAATCAATAAGGTATCCGGAAAACTAACCGACGGATTCGCATACCCTTCCACAAATCTACCGAGTTTGCAGATTGAACACGTACCACGGAAATGTAGCGAAAAAGAGGTTAGGCTGGTTCTCAATTGGACGACGATTTCGAGGTTATGAAAATTAGTCGCATTTAAAATTGAGCGCTTCAAATTAAATGCCCATTCCTAAATTTGTTTATCCTTGCTTATGTTTACTGAGCATTTTACTCAATACATTGCCTCGTTATGTAATGAACCACATGGTTTTTGGCCATACTTTGCAAATATTTGTCATTTACAACAATAGAGTAAGAATTTATAGCTAAACTCTTTATTTCCTGTCGACATTAAACAGCAAACTCTTTTAAATTTTACAATGCCATTACAGCAGCAAAGAGAAATAAATTGACAAACTCCCGTTGACATTTACCCAATCATATTGTCTTGTTATTTACACCTACTTACAAAAAACAATACAGAACAGAACCACGTGTTTTGTGCCGCATATGGATTACTTGTCACGTTGTGAGCACTTACATAGAACAGCACGTTTATTAAAACGATTTAAGCATTTCATATAATTAGTTTATGTTATTAAACAGTTTTTAATGTGCAGTTTTAATTGGCTATTGTTAATGCCACGTATTCTTGCAAGGGCAGCCTTAATGAGACAAGGAGTTCACGTTTACGACAACGTAATCATTTTCATCACCTTTCATCTTTATTTATTCATTGACGAAAAAGTCTTCACTCGCAAAAGTCGGTACGTTTTTCATATTCATCAAAATTAGATAATATATTCCAAGAGGGTGTATTTGTAAATGAGTAGGGGTAAACTAAGAAGTAAGCAGGGGTGTCTCCCCTTGCAGCTTCTAGTTTGCCGTACCATCTGCAGCAACTGCGAGTCCAATTATGGTCGGGTTTTTATTTTAATTTTGAAACTAGTAGTATTAGTGCTGCAACAAATTATCGTTGTCGCCAACTAAATCTTTGTGCAGTCGAAGTTAATTTCACCAACTTTCGTGAAATTCGAATGCTAATGAAAAGTTCTAATTATTGTAAAAGCATTCCTGTCGGCGATTTACAATTTTGCAAGGTAAAGACGAAACTTTTTGAGCAACTAATAATAAAAACACAAGGTTGGATGGATGTGAAGTTACACTTAACAACAAAACTTCTACTTATACAAAAGATTGGACCGGCCAAATGACATCACATTAACAAGGCCAAAGTAAATTTGAAGCATGCATTAGGCATGGGAGTTTTGCAATGCATCTTATTGGTAAATTCCGTAACGAACAAAAATTATTGTAGGAAACATTGAAGTCGAACTATCGCTTTGCGAGTTGGTAATCTGACATTAGAAAGCATTTTGCCTAATTTTTAGAGTACTTTCTAATAGCGGGAAAAGTTTACGAATGCCTATTTTCTAACCGTTCGTCCTTTCTTTTGTGAGAATAGCGACGGAGAAAATCGCAGATAAAAAGTTAATATTAGAGTTTTTGTTTCATACATTATGGTGTACATATTTAATGTTTGATAAGGAACTCGTGGTTTAGATATATTAATGCACTATGGTTTGATAGTTTTGGTAGTGAAATTAATTTTATCTTATCAATATGCAGATAAAAGTCTGGACTCTTTTTTATTTATGACATAATGTTAGTTGACATTATGGTAAATTCAAAAAGAAGCGTATAGTCATTAGCCCCATTTGCTAACTCGGTGTAATGGAGCAGTAGATAGTGTTGAAATCATTGTTCTCGTTCTCGGTTATTTCAAATTATAAAAATGGTACCTATATTGCTTGTTAAGGCATACGAAAGACGGTTGTAGGCTTTGGTTATACAGCGATAGTTAGGTGGGCGAATTTGCGAAAGACCGGAAAAGGCGGCATGCCGGAATTTGTCATGGTGATGATGTCCGAATCTGTTTATTAAACCATGAAATCTAGTAATTAAGAAGATGACCACGAATTGTAACCTTTGGAATTATTAATAAAGTACGGTTGAGAAATTTGGACGGTGGGTTTCGTTCCATACCCGCATTAAATCGACTTGCATTTTTAGTAAGTAATGTAGTTTTTGACGAGGACTGGCTTCATTAGTCTGTACGGCAGCAACTTTCTTTTTAGGGTTACGAATATGGTTTTGCCGGCTAACATTGGGCAAAAGGCATTGTTTTAAATTTAAATGTTCAGTAGAAAGTTAAAGTAAAACCATGGCATTTGAATGCAGTGTTTCATGGTGATATTAGTCGGCATTTTGGGGTCATTGAAAATCTCTAGATTGAGGCAACGAGCCGTGCTCTACATAAGCTGACATACATACACAAGTTAAATATGAGTGGGTGACATTATTGTATATAAGAAGTGTATGAAATAATGGTAATAACAATAATAATTATGATGATGGAGTTACTAAACATTTTTAAAATTTTGCTAGGCATGCGCTTAAAGTAGGCTATGCTCCACCATCATTTCAAAATAAATCTTTTCAAATGTTAAGTATTGGATATGGAACTGAATGAGACATACCTGGCTAAAGCCATCCTAACATTAGATAATCCTTGTTTATAATTATTTTATCAGAAGGTTTAAATAAGTAACTGATGATTTATATAGAAACTTATTACAGTGAACACAACACAATCCCGTTCACTTTTATTAATATGAGCCGAGAATCGTACATCGATATTCATAGAGTGCACTCTGATTTAGTAAATCACATTAATAAATGAAAACAAAAAAAATAATAACATCTACATCAAGGCCCGAGACTCCAGCAGCCATGCAGGACGGCAACAGACTAAACGTCAAACCTCGTGAACAGTCGGAGTAAGGTTACGAATAACGAGACCGTTTCGGTCGACGTTGCCACATCCTCGGGGTGAAAGAACAATAATGTACTAGGAAGGGGGAAAGTTTATTTTTAAATAATTTTACGGATACAATTTATTTGGAATCGGATAATAGAAATCGATATTTAGTAGACTACAAATGAAGAAACAATATTTAAACTAATTTAACGATTTGTTCATTCAGCGAAAGCTTCAGTATGAATCAACGTAATCACAGTTAATGGGAAAATTAAGCCTAGACCCTTGGAATTATTTCAATGGTGAATGAAATAGCCGTCATTGTATAATCAGGGGCTGCTAACAAAACAAGTACTCCCTTCACTAGATCTGTTTAAGAATTTCGGTTCTGAACTCAGTAGGAGGACATTTTTGGTTGGAAAGTCTTGTGAGTTTTAGATCGTACAATTCATTTCAATTGATTCCCACACCTGCACTGTAATGTTTCCTTGGAACTGGATGAATAAGTCTATCTCACTCTCATTGATAGATGTTCTACAATGCTAATTAGGAATAGATACTGAACTTTATACTCCAGCGGCATAATTTGTTGCCGGGGGGAGCTAGAAAGCTTACAAGATCCCTGTTGTTCGGAAAAACAATATTTTCAAAAAGTAAATGAACACAATAACGTTAGCTCTCATAACCTTATGAGATTTAGATTTGGAGACGAGTAAATATTTCTTACAGTGCTTCTGCCATTCAATTCATACTTCTTTAGTAAAAATTCAAAATTAAGTAAAAACTAATTTAGTTAAGCTGGATTAGACTTAAGCGTCTAGTATCCGAGTTTGCAATACGATTTCTCTATAAAAGAGGCACAAGCAAGCATCGTAAAATATCTCAAAAACAAAATGTTTAGCTGAGCCATATTTTGAACGGACTTTTTTTGAATATATCCGTTTTTCTTTAACCTATGAAAATATATGTGTGCCGTAACTAGAATCACATATAACATCGCTGCGTTGAAAAATGTTATTAGGTTGTTATAATTTAAGCATATACGTAACATTAATTATTAAAAACCATTCATGAAACAATGATTTCTATGTAAGACTTGTGGGTATACATTAACAAATAAACAGCCGGTTTCTCGATAATTATAGTCAATACTACATTCGTTTCGAATTACGTGGTCATTCTTAGATAACACTGTACTTAATCATTATTTTACGACATTATTTCAACTAAAACTATTGATGACCACTAGCAAATAAGTTTCTAATAGATCTTTTACTAGTCTAACAAACAAAATGAAATACGTTTCTAACAACATCTTACTTAAGAAATTCTAATAAACTGTTCTCTGAACATATTCGGGGTTTGAATAGATTCTAAACAACTAATTTCAGGTAAATCAAAGCTGTCTTTAGGCTTCACTAAATGGAAAATTTACCACAATGTAGCTTTGCAACTGGGTTGGATTAATTCAGAAACTATTCCAATAGGAGCCCAAGCCTGCTTCAGTATGAAATCCCTGATCAAATCTCAATTGAAACGTGTATAAAAATTTTTAAGTTTAATATGAGCAATAAATATAAGTTTCAAAATGCTAATAAGACGACAAAACCGAATTCTAACAACAGCCCTAAGCCACTACAAAGGACAATAATTGTTTATAATAAAATAGAAACCAAAATACACATGTCTCATAATTACTTCAAAGTCTCTTTATGCATAACACTTTTTTCTAAGGGGACATTAACATTGCATAATGCGAAAATAATTGTTTTGTTGCCCTTAATTATACGATCGATCTACAAACGTCAACTAAACTAATATTATGCTGTCACTTATACCACATTTGCAGAAATTTTTACACTGTTCTAAAACTTCGTATTTACTTCTTGAAAGTACTTAAACTGGAGATCAGTTAAATATATTTAATTTTATTTTATTGTGTGATTTCATCACAATTGCAGCCTTTAATCTTGCACAAGCATATGCAAATACATAATTTTTGCAATAAACTAGGTTGTCTAATAAGTTTTGCGGTTCGATAAGAAAAACAATTTTATGGTTTGAAATACACTTAATTATTCAGTATAGCCCCCTTGGACATCAATACATTTGTTCCAACAGGATTTCAGTTTATGAATTCTATCCCTGAAGTGAGAATCTAGAAGGGACGCTTCCACATCTATAGGACATCATCATTTGATGGAAAGCACTTTTTACGTATGCATTATTTTAGGTTTGGAAGCTGATGGAAGTCAGTAGTGACTACGGTGGATGCTCCAACAATTTGAACTTTTATTCATGGATTTTAGCTATTATCAAAATGCTCTTGTGACACGGTGCATTGTCCTAATGAAAACGAATTTTTTCTGCCGCAAAACGGGTCTTTTTTCACGATTTTTTTCCTTCAGCTGATCTAAAAGGTTACACTAATATTCAGAATTTATTGTTTTGATAGTTTGCAAGTAATTCACAAACAAAATTCCTTTGACGTCCCAAACAAACTAATGCTAACACCTTTTGAGGCGATTTCTGGACAGGAACTCGTTTCGGAGCCGAAGAACCAGGTTCACACACTCTTTAGCCTCTTGTTTGATTCAGGAGCATGGTGATAGACCCATAGTGATGAATCGACACACAAAATCCACTTTATCCTTTCAAAAACTCTCTAAATGTTGCAGAGAAAGTCGCAGTGGTATGTGTTTTGTTCCATTGTTGGAGAATGCGGCACACAGCTTTCTTAAACCAAATCCTTCAGTCAAAATATTGTTTACACCCCCCATGGGATGTCTAGGGCTTCTATCATATCTCTTTCAGTCACTCGATGATTTTCCAATACGATATCCTGTATTTTCTAACGATTTCTGGTGTTGTTGCTGTTTTTGACGTACCTTCCAGGCTTGTACGACCAAGTTTAAATTCAGCAACCTATCTTTCTACTGCACTAATTGAAGGTGAAGAGTGCTTACACATATTCATTATTCGTTTAAATCTTCCAAAAACAAAAATTCAATCACTACTCGATACTTGATTTTTTCCATTGGAAAGAAATACTGTGACACGTCGATACTAAATGGATTGTAAACAAAGAATGAATTGACGAATTGAAATAAAACTTCACATACGTTCTTATGAAGAGTGTACCAACATACAAAAAATTCAGGCTAATACCAACGCCCTTTCTTATCGACCCAACAGCTTATTGTGCAATCTAGTAAGTACAGTACAGCAGTACTGTTTACAGGAAAGAAGTAATTATAGCAGATTAAAACAGCAAAATTATGAAACGGGATTTGAGTGTATAGAATATTTTGGTAAATTTTACCTGAAATTTTCTCAAAAATGTTTTTCTAAGTCAATTGCTACTCCATCCGTGCAAAGAACAAAATAGAACGTAAAGAAATGGTTGTAGTTTAGTTTGGTATTCCAACATTAAGTGTCTTGCAGACTAACAATTTTTAACTTCAAGATAACATCAATGGATGAAATTTGAAAGAGTGGCTGTCTTTTACACACCATTAATACATGTTCGAGATTCGCGAGGCAATAATTACTTTGACATATTTCTCTCAAAGATTGAAAAAAATACATAAAAAGAAACAATAGCGTAATGTGTTAATTGCAAGTCGTTTTCTGAATGTTTAACCGCAATTAATCGGTAATAAACTATTACAGCCCTTGGATGATAATTCCAAAAACATTCTTTGATATAACTATCTATTAGACATTTTAAATCTAAATAAATATATGTATATGTTACATTTATATATTTAGAGCCTGACTACCTATTTTATTTACATACGTCTCCTAACTTATGAAGCAAAATAGTTTTGCCTCTTTTGTTTCGCTACTTTAAAAATTGAATTTTCCAAATGTCTGTTTGTTCCCATAAAACCTGAGTCCATAAACATAAACCGACAACGCTGCAGCATATAGCGCTTGCTAACATGCTTCGAAATGCGCATGCGCAATGAAGCGCGCATCCACAGAACCGCGGATCGTTGAGAATACGTGTTGATAAATAAAACTTCAAAATGCCTAATTTATGTATAAATTCCTTTATTCAGGGCAAAATTTGCCCCGACCAGTTTCATAGTAGATAATTTTTCGCAAATAGAAAGTTAAAGAGCACCCAGAAATACAAGATTCTGAACATTACGCTCTGTAGGCGCAGACAGAAATAAAAACACGCACCAAGCAAGGACGTCCCGTCCTTTCATGCAAAGCACAAAGGACCCCTCTCTCAAGCTGTTCAGATAACGTGATGTTGATCAGACCTTTCTTATTGTTTGACTAAAAATTACGATGTGGAGCAGATAAGAGAGTTCATTTATTCGAATAAAAGGCAGACCGCTATAGCGGATTAAATTGTCACAACAATAAACGAGAAATTTAAAAAAATAATGAACAATTCGGCAATTAAATTCAAAAGGGATTTATAAAATTGATTTTCAGTTGCACTTTATTATCTCTCGAAGACAAAGGTTTCTATAATTTTATTAATAATTTATGAACGCATTGAATCTACATTTCAATACGACACGTGCCCTCATTTTGTGTAGTCCATGAACGCGCCCTGTTAACTTTTCATAAGTTTTATTTGTTTCACTACCACAAGTAATCAATAGGTAGAAAAACACGATCCTGTCATGTAGATTAGTTACTGCATGTTTCCAACTATTAAGTAATAAATGTAAATAAACAGTTCGTCTTTTGTTATTTCTTTATTCCAATAAGTCATCAATCATGCTAAAATCGCTGCTTGACTTTGATTGTAAATGTCGTTATGCTCAACTTTCGATTCAATACCAATATAAATTTATAAATTAAATGCAATTATACGCTTCAGATAATTACGCTTAATTCAATGTTTATCTGATACCAGTACCTAATGGGTACTAACATTATTTGGCAAGCAATTGAAATCTGATCAGTAATTAAATAGTTATCAACTATTAAAAAGTACTGCTTTTTTAAGTCCAATAAATCTAATTTTTTGTCTTTTCCAACGCTATAATTAAATAATAACCGCAACTTTGATCTATTTATTTAATTGCTGTGATTATTTCATCGAGTTTTCTAAACATAATTTTTTTTATATACAAGTAAAACCTCCGTAAAAATAACTCATGCGATATTAAGTACATTTTGCGATTCTTTACAAATTAGGAGATATTTACATACTTACTTTTATGATTTGCTACAATCCTAGACAAAAATCGATCCATTGTTGCATTGGCGATATTCTATAAACAAAAAACATCAACATTAATATATACAACAATAATTATTCGCCACTTTTACATTTTTATTAACGCGCTACGTGCTTAAACGCCATCTATTAGAGATTACCTTCACTAAATTTGCATAACTTTAAATATTTAACGGACAAATTGTAAGCTTGCTACATACGACAACGAATGATATAATTTTGTGCACCAGACTTAAAAATCAGGTCATGTGGAAAGCTTTGCAAAAACACAAAGCATTAAATAACCCCTTAAACACGCCTCTTGCATATGATAAATGAATATTGTCTGCTGAAGCCTACGCTTCACGTTACCACAATGGGTGCGTATCCGTTTTTAAAATTTGGATAGAAGGCGAAATCTTCAGCTACTCCATTTGTTATGCATAAATACTTAAACTATCAGAATTCAGTTTCAACTGGTCCCTCTATACAGGATAATTGTATGTGAGAGGAGAAAGTAAGTCAGTAAGCAATTAATGATTGCTAAACAATAAAAGAATGTATACATATTCACATTGCAATAGCGGGCCAGTTTCTGCTAATTTTAATAGGTTAGTTAAAATAACGAAATACACATATTTTAGTTGTAAAAATGTATGCATTATCCTTTGAAGAGGCATCTAATGTAGAAATAACCGGAGGTTCGTTTCAAAACCACGCGGATTTTATCGATACGACTTTGCAATTTTGTCTACGCAAATTTTTATTAAAATATCCTTCATGCCAGTTAATACTGCTAACTGCTACATTATTCGCCGTCGTGAATGCCGACAAGTACCTACATACGCGTTCCATTAAAAATTACCTTTCATCTGCTCTACAAGAACTAATAGGCCCGCATGTTTATATGCAATTAAAAAACTTATAATTTCGCATTTAGTTATTGCTTGTAAAAATTATTAGGTTAACAAAGTTCACACATTTGCCTTGTGCTCCTAACAGCTGCACTTAAAACAAGTACAACAGAAAACGATTTTCCTAGCTTGAATAATTTATGTTTTATATCATGAACGTTTTAATTACAGCGAGGTTAACTTTCCTATGTATTTCTCGACCTATTCGACGAATTATTACTGGCTCCAGGAAATAAATTTAAGCTACTTTTGATAACACCCCCCACACAATGGAAGTTTTGTTGCATCACTAATCAGAAGAGAAAACCCTTTTGAGAATAATAATTTCAGTTAAATGAGGTCAGGTGAAATGTTACTGCTTTATTGCTTTCTCTATTGGGCTTACAAAGCTAGAGATATTACTAAACAACGTACATAATAACTAGAAATATAATCCATTGCATAGAGATCTGTCTCTTATTTAACGTTCTTTGTCTTTGCAGATTTACACCACAGTGTAATGGCAAGTAAGCGAGGAGATGGGTGTAAAACTATATGTATTATTCAATAGAAAGTAACGGTAAGCTTGTAGTACAAAAGTGGTATTTTAAATTGGATGAATTATTGCATTTCTACGGGATTATAAGGTTTAGTCATGATAACACTTACGATTGAAACACACAATTCATATGTGAACTTTCTAAACGTTGATTTAGGGTGGAAACACAATTAAGGCCAAGGATGTGTGCTATAGCAATGATAAAGAGGGTAATTGCGTTTGTAGCCCCTTGACACGCATTTTTATTCAGAAATTAATAATTTAAAGCAACCTTTATTTTTCTTATGGAGCGTGCTTTAAAGCTTCTTTCAGTCTAAATGATTTAGTGCCGCAAATTTCAGCTTGAAAATATGTAAAAACGGCCTCAGAATGGAAGGCTGTAACCGAAGCAGATAATGATTGTAATTGATTTAGTGAGAGTTTGTACAGTAGAGGACACAAAATATTGACCTCGCACCCAGGAGGCCGACGCAGTAATATAGTAAACTTGGCGCTTTGTGAAGAGAGGCTATATCAGGTCAAGTAAAAAAATGATAAGACGAGGAGGTAATCCCACTATGTAAAGTTTATCAAGAATCAATAAAGAAACGTACGTTTCAATTTAGTATGTTTGCTGTTAAATGGCTTTAATATAGACGCTCGCAAAACAAATTAAGGTGGAAAGTAAATTAAATGGCACTGATATGCGAGTGTTATAATGGGTATTAATTAAATTATAATAATTATTGAAAATAATGAAATCTGTAAAATTTAAATTAAGGGTGTGTCGATAAGTTGTTTGTCGATTTAAACTAACGCTGTTCCTTTGAGCTAGTCAGTTGAATAAAAGTGAATCATTTTTCAACAAAATATTTTTTGTGGTATATGCGAATATCAAATGTAGATTTCAAATTGAATTAATAAACACTTTTACGCGCAATTTAGAGAATTATTTTCGACTAGAAAAATGAGTCAATTAAGATTATGATATAGGATTGTTTATAAATATGAAGAACTAGCAATTGCCCGCAGCTTCGCTTGAGGGAATTTTGCTTGAATGTCTTCACAGTAATAATTTTTATGTATTTCGGACAAAATTTTGATTTAAAAATCAGAAAACTTTCTGAGCCATCTCTATCACGTGCAGCAAACGTATGTTATATCAACAATTAATATATTTAAAATCTTGGCATTCCGACCCGTTTGGACAAATTACTAAAAATAGCACAAATTTAAAAAAACGCAATTGCCACCATACTCATATTTTTTTTATTGCAAGTAGTAAATTTGACTTGAATTATTGAATTATGAATCTTGTGCCAATAGAATAAACCTCGTCTTTTAAAATCATTTGGAAAGTATTTACCGTAATTTTATCTTATATTAAACCCTGTCATATTTAAATTCTCGTTGATATTTTCTGATAAATCATTTCTTAGCAAACTGAAGGAGAATTTAATTAGCGAGCAAGTGATACAATACTTTTTATTGTTAAATCCATAATTGTCTCACGCACAGCTTTATATACAACTACTGTATTTACATAACTATAGAAGCGATTATACTATTACACTTTATAGAAAAAACTGTTCGTAATCATAAACAAATTGGAAGACAAAGAGCTACATCAATTACATTTTACCTCTTTTATAAAAAGCCGATGAAATCATAGCAACTATGCTAAAATATTTCATTCGCAAATGAATTCATGCAGTATTTTACAAAAAAAAATGTCTATGCTTGTCTTGCCAGCTTAAACTCTTCTAGACACAGTAGGCAAAATCTAACTATTAATCCCTAGTCATTAGTTCTCAAATTCTTCGAGCAATTCATTTGTATTTCAATCTTAAAATTGAAGCATCTAAAACTCATTTTACAAGATCAGTTATTGTTGAGCAACTACTTATAAATATGAAGCCATTCAATAGTTAATATGAGAATTTTCTCATACGTACCATGAATTGATTTTAAGGTATCCATACCCTATAACAAGCTTCAACCATTAATAAGCTTAAACTTATTAAACTTAATTACTATAATAACTTAGTTTTTAAATCAAGTAAATGATGATTTAACAATTTTTCTGGCAAATGGGGCTCTATCAGAGATATAATTTCTTTATGAATTTGCTCCGCGTTAATTGAATTTAACTATAGTGAGCTAAACTTCAAAAAAGCTACTTTTTTCGATATCAATTACAATATACTTTTCACTTCTGGATAATTTAATAAATAGATTGAAATGCCAGTGATTCGTTCACTACTGCTTTTATGTGCTTTATGTTTTCAAGATGAAACTATATGTTGTTATATCGAAGCCAAACTTGCGTCATTTCCCGAAAGTGGACATATTACCATTAACCAGCATTTTTTTGAGACATGAGTTAACAAATTTAAGTATGTTAATTTCAGTTTCCTTTCATCAGATGATACAGTTTTTTCGTGTCTTTGAATTTCATTATAATAATTTTATAGTGAACTATTTTTTAAATCTGGAATATTTCATTAACTAAAAGATCGCTATAAAAATACAGTTCTGAGAAAAAGCTTTTCGGGGCAACTAATAGCTAAATCGAAGAGAAATCTCTTTCAATTTCGACATTTGAAAAATGTATATCAATTAAAGGTCATGTTTTCAGCTCAAATTGTACCAAACGCGACATATAAAACATATTGTAAATCTTTAGCTTTTTTATTTAAAACTTAAGACACATTTAGCGGAAATATTTTATGCGATTCAGCGTCAAGAAACTTTCATTAAGCAAGGCCACTTTATGAAATAAAAAAAGCTGAAATAAAAAATTCTCGCGCAAATACTAAAAAGAATCATTTAAGATATCATCAGAATGTTTAAGTCAAGTATAAAAATGCGAGTTTTAATAAAATTCTTTTTTGCTCGGATGATTGTATATCTTGCCCCCGTTTGTTTCTCCTTGATCTCATTATGCTTATAAAACAATTTCTTATAAAATTTGGAAGCAATCAAAAGTGTTTTACGTGCTATAGCATTTATAAAATTTTTTAATTAATTAATCGATGTCTATGTTAAAATGGACTGTAAGAGCATTCTCTGGCAAAAAGACAAACGCAGAAAGTCTTTGAAAACTGGTGTAACAATCATCAAGCGCATCACCATATTCCACAGTTTAAAGATCAAAACATGCCAAATCAATTATTTTATTCAATTAAAGTACATATATTTAAAAAAAATCGTAGTTTGAAAACCATGATAAGAAAAATTAATTTGACTAATAAATTGATAGATGTAAGACAAGTGATTAAACTAAATCATTGTAAATTTTAATCTTTAAGTTTAATTATCATTTTCAGATAGAGAAGAGGGTTAATTTTATGACTCCTTACTTTCAAAGAAAAATTTATATCTCTATTTTATAGCTTGTGGCACCAATATTTTGTAAAATATCGGCATTTCTATAAAGCTACCCCATCAAAGCACCTAAATTAAATGATCGTAAATCGAAAAAATACTTATCTGACTTATCCCTTACCCCCCTTATTCGTTGCCTACACCATAAAGGCAATGTAAATAAGAAATTTCACTGTCTTCAGTTAAGCGTATGTATAAATATATACTGATTAATCGATAAAAATAACAATACAAAATTGATTACGAGTGTTTTTAATTCAAGGTTTTAAAATTCTTTCAAGTTGAAATAAATTGTAATATTTGAAAAACATGCACATACACACTTTTATTGGTAAGAGTAACAGCTTTTATATAAATTGCCAAAAAATTTAGTGCTAAAATAACTACATTACCTTGACTTTAACTTGGCTGAAGTTTTAAAAATTTGAAAACGATCATTTGAAAGCACTGCAACTCTACCATTTAATATTATTTATTGCTGATAGCAAAGTGCAGCTCACTGAGAACTATTACAATATGCTTTGACCTCAATGTTACGCCCATCAAATAATTTCAAAACCCACTGTACTTACCACGTACTTACTTTCGTAAACACTCAATTTCCTTAATATAGGTAATGTAATGGCAAATATTTTTTTTAGAATTGTTATGATTTCCCGACAAATGATATTATGTCAATGGATATTTACTTAAAATATTGAGCAACTAAGCAAGAGACATTGTCATGTGGGGTAAAATCGATTATAAACTTTCTCGGAAAGGTAACAATAAGGAAAAAATTTAGTAGTTTTGAGCTGCATGTAACATATAATAAAAATTCAGACGTTGTAGTAATCAATAAAAATGTGAGGATGAGCGAAGTCATTTGACGTAAACGTGAGGTTATAAAAGTAACATCATTACATCTTCAAAGATGGATTTAAAATGGAAAATGCTCCAGTTTTATTCTCGGTAGAGTTTACGTACTGGGAAATGGAGTAAAATCTACTCATTTAAGTGTTGGAGTGCTAATACACAATCTAATCATAATTAATAGAGTGCAGCAAATTGACATGTATGTACGTATATAGAATTCCACAAATTATCGGTATTATTAACAAGCTACCTTGAATCGCGAATGCGGTTACGTTTCCCTTTGAAACCTAAACTAGATTGCCTATTTTTATCCATAGGTTATACGTATATTTTATTATCAACTGTACTTTCTCCTTCTATATACTTTTTTTCAACATTTAGGAAGCCGCTCTCACCTTTGCTTGCTCACGCCTATTTTCACAGCGTTCAAAGAAATACATTTTTCAATGTACAGAAGAGAGAGGCTGAATCTTACGTGAAGCTATCAGACCGGAAAATGGTTTCCTGCCACCGCGGCCCTGACACATGCCTCGCTCTCATCCCAATACTCTGAAAATAGGTTATTTCCAGCAGTTCTACACCAGTTGGAGACTTCCACTGGGGGTCGGTGATATAAAGGTACAAATTAACTGACGACTGAGAATATTTGTTACAACAGCACTCCCCACTAGTAAAATCAACTTCGCCTTGATTAAAGTACGTTACTGCAGTTTAATGATTTGTACTTATACATTGTACAGTACAATGTATTAATAAAATGGAAAATGAATACATTTGCTACATACGTACGTAGTTATGATCGGCACACAAAAAAAGAGAAAAATTGCCTTTTGACACCTATAAAGAGAAATTACAAAAACTAACCGGCTCATAGCCACATAATTTATTTATTCTCACAGAGTAGTCTCCTAAAGTTTCGAAGGATACATGTCCAGTAATACATAATAATAACTAAACACAATTTATTTTACCCTTCCAAAATGCCCAGCTCCCTTTGTCGACCCTAAATACTTACCCTTAAATTCACAAAGGGTTAAATTAAATGTAAGCTTTTGATGAGGAGGAGTAGCGAATGTTTGATGCTGACCGTTGCCGTTGGAAAATTAGGAATGGATTGACGAATTTAACTGTAACGACTTTGAATATACGCGCAAAATTGTGTCGTCCAATGCTTTTTCTAAAATTATATTTTTTAGTAAGCTCTACGTTTTAAAAAACAATGATGGTTTAGGTGCAGCTTTATTGAAAATGCAAGAAAAATATTCGCAATTAACAGACATCTGCAACAATCAACCGTACTCCATAAATTACTTTGATGATAATAATATTATTACTTTCAAGTCAACACCTGGAATGTAACGCAGGTGCGTACAGTATTTATTCGATTGAACAAAGTTACATTTATATCTGAAAAGAGATATTCCTGATAATAGATATGTAAGCAGAGTACCTTCTTGGTTTTGCATTGCATAATGCGCGTTGCCCTACATCATAACTACTGCAGTCTTTCACTTCTACCCGTGTTCTTTGTTTTCAATAACAAGACCAACATTGTGAAAATCAGTTTGTCTTTTGATGTTCATGTCCCCATTTAGTTATGAAACTTTACTTCGACAGTGAAAGTGGATTTCACAACGGTCTGGATTGGGTATAGGACAGCAGAATTTTAGTTCAACAGCCATCTACACACAGCTTAAATCTATTGTTAAACCGATTTGATCATTATCGTATCACCATTGTACCACATTTATTAGCACGCTATTCGAGTAAATATTAGCATCTAAATAAAAAGTAGTTTTAGCTTCGTAAATTTTACATTTTAAATTGGAAAAGTCGAGTGTTCAAAAAAGACACCACGTATTTTTCGTTCGTTTAATCCATAATGCATGTTCACCATGTAAGATTTAAGCATTTTAGTGTGCAAAATGCATCATTTTGCATGAAATACACGTGCCAATTTGCGAACAACATGTATGTTTTGTATAAATGATATGCAACTTTTCAGTATACTTTATTCATTTTTCCAGTTAACATTAGTCATATTCTCCCGTACACAACATTCTCATCTCCTAGCTGCCTAAATATTCTACTAACTACTACCGTAAAAAATAAAAAAGGACGACCGTTTCAAGTAATTGTATTTTAAATGGTAACCAGCTCGTTAAATTAGGCTTACAAAACGTTTAACACAACGTTACACATAGAAATTTCATTTATCATACACCACACAAAGTTGTCCTATTATCTAATTACATAATACACTTATTAATAAGGTAGAAAGCGCAACGCCCTTAAAGAAGCGTGGATGCGGACAACATTTCCTTGTAACACTTATTTAAGATTGTATAAATTGAGATTAGTGTGTTTTATACACCATCTTCGCAACGTTCCACTTTTATGCATGCTAGTTTCTACAATGTTCTAAATAATGTGGAACAATGTGATTACAATATTATTTTATCTAACCAATCAACTACAATTGCTGCAGTTATATTAATTAAAGATGTATTAAGAATATTTGTATGCACGAATCACCTGCCTTAGAAACACAAAAAATCTATATATACTTAAATGTAATTTAAATCGTTACGCTTCCTAATTTTTGTTAATTTCTTCACAATTTGAAATTAATTCAATTTAAAATCTTTAAAACTAAAGCGACGTGAGTTAGTTTTGTAGTATAAAAAAATAAGCAGTTCATTGTGTGGAAGTCGAGGTTATTATCAAAATTGCCAGAAGCGGCAGTCTTATCTCCCCAGCATAGAACTATTGACCAGAGTCGGCAACCAGAACGTCGTTAGACTAACATTTTTCTGCTTTAAATATTCATGCAAATCAGCCGCAGTCTTGTACCAAGAATATGAGATAATTAGCCAAATAACTACTACTAACCACATATCAAGTGCAAAATATGTTTATGGTTTATTTTATAAATGAGTTCTAAGCAGGTCTAATCTTAACCTTAAATTTGCATGTACGTAAGCATTTGAACAGGAATTTTGAATATTTCTCTAAAACCTGTAGAGCACCAATAAAATTTGATAAGCAGCGAAAATGTAGACTATCTGTTTAGATGCGTTCAAACCGACAGTTGGACTTGACCTAAGGAAATCTTAATATTTTTCACCGTAACAATTTTAAAACTGACAGGTTTTAACAAAGCTTCGCAGACATCAGAAATAACGAAAGGCATTTCAATTTCAACTTAATTATAGTACCAAAATGCCACTTATAATTTTTGTAGTAGCTTTGCAAAGGACAAAGATCTGGTAATTTTAATTTGGCATAAAATATATGTAGACGTAGTAGTAAAATCGACTCTGCAGCGATCATTTTTTTCTGTATTTGATAACACCATCAGTTTTAAGTGATAAAGGGGGTCGTGAGACTAGTTTAAGAGCCACCGAGTGAGACCACAGATGTGTTGGAACAGCTAATGAAACATTGTGGAATGCATGTGTATAGTTGGTTGCCTATGCTTAAAAATATTATAATTATTCAAACGACAATCATTTGAGCGCGCATAGTTACACATACCAGCAATAACAAAATTTAAACGTTATACAAACAGTCTGCACTAAATGTTAAATATACTAAAGTAGCAAAAACTGACAAGCCTATCATCCTTTTACACATTATATCTTGAATCAGGGAACTCTTTATTCTTTAAACAATTAACGTGGCCTATCTGAATTCATATAGGAACAAAGGACGAATACTCGACAAACATTTTTAAATCACATTACACATTTACATCTACAGCAGAAAATGTAAACTGAATTGCCATGTTTATTTCTAAAATTATGCATCTAAAAATAGTCCGAACAAATTCTTTTCAATTTGAATATCGTGATGTGATGACTTTTCCTTATAATACGATTTGGTAACCTTCTGCAATGTGAAATTATTAGACAATTAGAGACCTTGAATGTTGTTAACAGGTTAAACATGACAAACATTAAGCACTATAAAAATATAAAACTCGCAAATATTATTGCAGAATTATTTAATGTCTGCTAATAAACCGCTCTTTACTTCCACATGACCTATTTCATAAAACGAAATCAAGGTAAATGTGTTTTATACACCGTTTATGAATATCAACCAACCCCAAAAAGTGAGACAAGATAACCTTCACAAATAAAAAACATATTTACCTTAAATAAATCACATTCATTTCTTCTTGGCCATAGCCACACTTGAAAAATATAACAACAGGGCCCCTAATAGTAAAGGGCACAATGATTGTTAATTATCCTATAATTTAGCAAGATTAATTTAACTAATCTTTTTGACAATTAAAAAACTTGTCTTACTGACGAGCCGTCGCACTGCGTTTGCAGCACTACAACTAGGGGGCGCTGTCGGCGATACCCCAAATTGATTCCACTTTTAAATTATGAATTTTATTTTTTCTGAGCAATTTGCGCGTTGTTTTCCAATTTTTCTTATGAAAACACTCAATTTCACGAAACCATGAAAATATTTACGAATTTCTATCTGCAGATGTTACAATATTCAAGAAAAACCAGTATATAGATATTTTTGAATTACACAGTATGTTTATGAAGGTCTATTCCATAGTCCAGTAGCAAACGCAGGTTTATGTAGTGCAACTACATTTTATTAGAGATTACATTGTTAGCAATTACCAACAATACTACTTAGAGTCAAATGCAAAAAATATTTGTATGCAATGTACCTTCTGTAAACACTTAAACATAATTATCGCCAACTTGCTTATGCCAAATATGGTACTTACTTGAGTAAATAAATAAAGACAAAATGAATGGCTGAAAATCTGAACAAAATGAAAGGAAACCCATACAATACTGTAGATCAGAGGTGGTCTAATTATTTACAGCTAGTCTCGTGTATGCTCTTAGTGTATTTACACAATTTAAACATTTTAAATATTCAATATATTTATGTTATTGCTTATTATAAGAGCCATAATCATTTTGCATATCCCTCTATTCCCAGTTAGTCAGCGTTGCTGATATGATATCACAGTATTTTTCAAAACTGAAACTTGGGTAGATAAATGATGCAATTTTTATTACTTTTTAAGTATTTATTTGTACATATTATTAGCTTAACGTTTATGATGATTTAAGTTTATATAGATTGAAATGCTACAATTAAGACTTACCTTCATACTTGTTCATGCATCGCCATTTTGCTCAGTACAAAAGGACATATGAACATAATTAACCAATTAAAGAAATAGATGGATTGAGTAGCTCATAAAGCACATACCGGTTCCAAACATGAATAAATTTGGAGTGTTATCTGAACCCTATCTGGTGTAAATCAAATATTTGAACTCGCAGTTAAACCTCACAATAAGGCTGTGAAAAGGAGACAATAAGAGAAATTAGAACAGATAGAATTAGAGGAATAACATGCTAGAAGAACTGCATAATAACTCAACACCGGAAATTGTAAACTGCATGTCATCAGGGAAAATGCTCCAGATAGTAGATCAAAAAAGAATCTTGGTTGTTTTATAAATCTCTAAAGGCCAAAGTACATATCAATAACTGCTCTTAATATGTAATTTAAATGTCCGAATAAAAATAAATAAAACACAAATTTAATGAAAATGAACTGAATACAAACAGAGGAAATCTACTGAATTTATGAGTTAGGAACAATTTCTTCTGTCCACAGAAATCTTACTGTAAACAAAATAGCAGTCTATGTGACCATTTCATGATTAAGGTAAATTATAAACACAAAATAAAAATTAAGCAAACGTCCACTAGACATAAACTGTATATACAATATGTGATTGTGTTTTATAGGTGAGAAACACGGTATAGAAGACAGCTAAAGAAAATTGCGTTCCAACATTGAAAGAGCAGTTAATAAAGCCATCTTTGTGGGGGACTCAGAGGAAACAGGAATTATGGGCAAGATTGATACACAGTCTAAGTACACTGCAGTAAAAAGAGAAATAAACTATTTGCACTAGATTCAGAAGCCTGAAAATGCCGTAATTGTAATACAAACTCATTAGGAATTGACTTAACACAGTAAAAAAGGAATGTAAACAAAGAATTCTAAAAAATATTTTCATCTGAAATGAAGCACAATCTCTATAGAGTACAGAAAAAATTTAGGGAATGAAACAACCAAGAAAAAAACAATCAACAGTGAAACTCCAAAAATATGAAATGACTATAGAAATAACGAATATGAACACGAAAAGTACGCTAGTGTAGATAGAATCGCCACTGATCTAAAAATACACTAAGCTGTACAATAAAATACTAACTGAGAAAAAGATTTCTTATGAATGTGAAAGATGTATCACAATGCCACTATTAAAAAGAGATAATGAAAAATGTCTATAAAATTATAGACAAATAAGAGTAAACATATACTCAGCCAGCAAGAATAGATCAAGATTGGCTGCTATATAGATGGGTCGCAGAAAAAGTAATTGGATGTTTTAGGTGAATAAAGGTGACAAATGATATTTAAAAATGTTAATCGCGTTAGTAGAAAAGATTAACATAATATTGATAAGCACATACTTCAAACAAAAATATGTATGACACCAAATGAAGAATATACAAACCATATAGATTACTTTATTATGGAGAATAAAGTTGTAAAGAGGAAAGAGGATTAAAGCATTCAGGGGAACACATGTAAGCTTAGATCATTTCCTCGTTAGAGTGGAGGTAAAGATGCAGAAGAAGAGCGAAAGATTAGAAGGAAATAATGAATAAAAGTGTCTGATATGAAGAAACTACAGCTAATAGATATTCAGCAAAAGAATGATTTGCGAATGGGAAATATAAATAAATAAACAACATAATTTAAAATGCTATGGGGAAAACCATATCGTTAAAGGAACCTATAGAATGAAGTTCTGGTGGGTCGAAGAGTCTAGGATGTAAAGTGCAAGAAAGGAATCAACCGAAAATAAAAAGAATACAAACAACAGAGTCCATGATAGAGAAGTATACAAGAGACAGACAGCAAAAGTACAAAAGATAAACAGACAAAACAAGAAAGCTACTTATGAGCAAAATGTTTATAATGAAAGAAGAATGGTTTGCATGTTATGAGTATAATGTGATAGCAGTTGTTATATTTTCAATTTTAAGAAGCGGCATAAGCCTCGGTAAAAAGAAGCAAAGTGATACCGGCGATGGAAAATTTTGTTACATTTAGGAAGTAAGTCATGAAAATAACAGAGACACAATATAAAACGAAAAGGGATGAAATCAAATGACTCAATAGGGAAAACAGGTTTTCAGCCAGGAAACTCACTTTTCACACTGCTTTTTAATATGAGGCTGTAAAAAGTTGTGTGAAACAGTAAACTCAACAGAGAGAAATGACCTGGCAATTATACTCTTAGACGAAGCGGAACTCAAAGATATAACACATAGATGGGTACAGAAGGCATGACAATTGGAATTAACTGGGATTTTATATTATGAAGAGAAAACAAGGCTATAATAGTAAGGAGAGTTAGAAAATAAGTAGCAGGGTTTTAGTTACATATACATGTATTCCTTAGTAAGAAATAGCTGTTGAGATATACAAAATTTAGGATATTTGAAACCATAATAAGGCCAACAACATTTCTACGAATATGAGACATGGCTTTTGAACCAACTTACAAAGGAGAGATGATGGAAGATAAACTTTGAATAATAGGAAAAAAAAATTAAGGACGGCTATATAAGAACGAATAAAGTCTATGATGTTTATAGAACCACATATTAATTAAATCAAGATTACAGTGTATATAGAGTGAATGAATAGAAATGGAATGTTTATAGCATGCAAAGAGGTGGACCAAGGAAAAGATGGCAAGAGGTTGTGTTAGAGAACCTAAAGAATAAGGGAATAGTGAACTCGAAAAAGTATGTAGTGGTTAAGACCTGTGAAAGAAGTAAATTGTGTACATTTATCCGTGTGTTGCTAAAATGCAACAATTACATTCTGCCTTCAGTGGTTAAAACGAAAAAATTGCTTTATCTTGTAAAACACTTTGAAAAGCAAAGTTAGATTTTCACTGTTATGAATTCATAAAAATACACAAAAATAATAGAAAAAATATATTAAATAATATAAATTAAAAAACAAATGAAAAAATATTATTTTTCTTGTTCAGATAAAAACTGCTGTAATAAAGCATTGGCAATTGGAATGATCAAATATTCACCTCCATCCAAGGACCTACGGAATTTGATCATTTTGTGGTCCACAAACTCAGTTAGCTGTGCCCTTAAAGCTAAATCTGTACTTACTAAGAAGGCTTCACGGCAAGACCAATACAAATCCTTAAATAGCAATCCTAAAATAAATAATAAATCCATTATACGAGGGTAATCATGAAAGCGTATCTTATGGAAATATTTTTATTTTGATGAGTTTAACTAGTTGACAAGATGTAATTTTGAAAATGTATGTAGAAGTGAAAATACTAATGCAAAATGGATTATCTGTTGAAATAATTTTGCATTTTGCAGTTTGAGCTTAACGACTTATAATTGTAATGAAGTTAACATGAAACAGTCGGGAATGTTACAAATGTAACCAATAATTCTAAACCAATGTGTGTGGAAAGAACATTATAGATATTGTAATTATACCATGGGAGATCTAAAAATGAACAAAACATTTTATATACATTACCTTGATAATACTGTTTGTTTCCATGCTGTAGTTGATGTTTAGCAATAAGTAAGTATATTCGTTTAGAATTGATAGTAAGAGACAAAAACACATTCCTAAGAGATGACAATGCTAAATTTCCTGTCCTTTGCACCATCATAGAACTCTCGAAGGAGGTTTCATCAGTGTACGGTAAAAAGGATGTTACATCCCACCATGTGAAGTTGAACTTACTTAAGTTATTATGATTCCAAACTAAAATAATAAAATAATTAGGTTTACAACAAATTCACTCTCTTCAATTCAATTATTACATACTTAAAGGAGCATTTATATGATCAATGGAAGCAATTAAATGTATATTCTTAACAGCAGCCAGTTTAGCCAAAATATTTTGAGATTTTTGATTTCGTAATATATCTCCTTCAATGTTGTGTATAATAATATAAAAGTGTGTGTTTGGTATTTTAGCAAATTCCTGAGCTATTAAGTCACAAGCCTCATAGTTATTACTAGGATTTTCTTTTAATTCAAGTATATCATCTATAATACCATCCAAGATTTCTTTCAATGTTAAGCTCGGAAAGAACCCATTTATTACCATAACTGGCAAGTCATGAAGATATTCTTTATGAAAATTCTGTAATATGGTCCGCTTTGACCCTAATCCAAATAAAAGCACATTGAAATTTTCATGTAAGATGCAAAGCCATTTGTTAAAATTCATTGTACTAGTTTGTGAGGAATTAATCATTGCTGTTTGATGCTGTTTAGAGACTTTCATATTTGAAAGAAGCTTTTGAAGTTCGTCTTGTGATAAGCGGGGCGTTTTTAATTTATCTAACGTATGATTAGATGTCGTAACTTTATTTGATGAGTTGCTAGAAAAATACTCTTCTGTTTTAATCAGATATTCTTTTTGATCTTTCCTATTCTGTGTAGGCTTATTTCTATCAGCTACTGAAAGTTTAAGTTCTTTCTTGCGAGACAAAATTGGTTCAAAATCGCTACTGTCCGAATTTGATATCTCATCCGACTTATCATCTTCAGATTCAGAGCTTTCTGATTTTTCTGAAGGACAATATTCACTATCACTTCCGGAAAATGGTTCTTCCTCACTTGACAAGTCTTGTACTCGGAAAGCAATGCCTGAAAATGGAAGACTTAGCTAATAATACATAACTATGAAACTAACTTATAAACCTTTCTTCATTTTCTTTCGTATTTTATGTGGTGTTTTTGCTAACATTTTACAGCCTTTATTGGAATCACTAGAAGATTCGCCTTCCTCAATTTCTTTTGGTGCTAATAGTTCATGTTTCTTTTTCTTTTGAAAACTGAAGATGTCTTTTCCTGAACTGTTGGAGCCTGCTTGAAGAACTGAAATGTATTTAGATACTCATTATATAATTCAATAACCTTCTAGAATACTTAAATTATAATAGCAGAGCAAAGCTTGTTTATTGGATTATAAGTGTACTTTTGATGAAGAAGCAAAGTAATACATATTAACAAAAATTAGGAATTACTATAATTAAGAGAGTAGTGCAATATGAAGGCCAAATAAGTCAATGCTCTGTGTAAATAAATGCAATTTCTTATTATTCAACACATTCATATTACTATAGTTCATTAAGTATACAAATTTTATACTAAATACTTCAGAAAAAATTTTCTTTCCTCAATTAAATACTGCAGCTTATACATTTATTGTAAAATGTATATTGTGCAGGCATATTTCATGTTGTCCAAATAAGATCACAAGCTGATAATTGAGTAATTTTAAATTGCCCCCTTATTATCTCTATATAATTATATGTAAATATATTGCAGTTGGACAGACAACTTCCTCTCTGTACAAAACAAGAAAATATGACATCTTGTAAAATTTTGTAAACTGACAATGATAAATTCCTAAACAATGTTAATTACATTAATTAAAAAGATAACATTTTTATAACATTAATTTGATAAAATCTCTCTTTGAGGACTTCAGTGTTCTATTAAAAACACATTTTTTAAATATTTTAAGCTAAACTAAGCTATGAAAAATCGATCACTATTTAAAAAGTCGTTGTTAATCCAAAATTATTCTAAATTTTATATATATATATATATATATGGGTTTTTAATATATAAATTATATTGAAAACGCATGGATGTTACAGATTGAACCTAAATTATTTAATCAAAGAAAAAAGGATTGATTCTTCAGTAAAAAGAAAGGGGTATTAGGGTACCAGAATCTAAAATTGTTTCTTTCTCTTCTGGACTATCTTCTCCACTTAAATAGCTCTTTGATAACAGCTTCATCGACGCTATAGTCTCTGCCCCTTTTAAACTCATCTTTTTAATACGTTGAGTTCTCCTTGGTGTATTTTCTTCCCCTGTAATTTCATTTTTAAGGTAAATTCATAAACTAGATAACTAATAGAAGTGTTATGTTAAAATGGCGGGGTACTTACCCATTTTTAAATATTATATGCTCAATAATTCACAAATGAGTATTCACTGAAACTGTATAAACTTAACCTATAAAAATATCTTTTACCACTCTTTTTTAAATTTGGCGCTATTTAACCATCAGCAAGTTAACCATTGGCGTGAATCTGAATTAGAAAAGATAACTTCCATTCCGAAATTCCACTGATATAAGCTATTGCTGGAAGATGGCATTATTAAATCAACACTTGTTTATCATTATATACAAATGTTCAAACCCATTGGGTTAATAAAATGAAACTAATGAATATTATATTCGAACTTTTCGAACTATAATATATCTACAATTATATTTGTTTCATTCCTGAGCCCTAAGCTAAGATCCTAAATAAAATGTTAATTTCTCAATTAGAGCGATAGATGTGAACAAGACTAAATCTAATTTTAATCAGTTTATTTTCTACATTAAACCTGTCCCGTAGCCGGTTGAAAGATAATGATTAAATAAATCGATTGATGTTTTATTTCTTTTAATATTTTTACACCATTATACCTTGTGGGCTCTATTATTTTTAATGTTAAATATGTGATACATTATTTTTATTTTTAATATGTATTACTTGTCAGATTAAGACAATTTTAAAGGTAATATGCAGCGATGTGCAGTAATTTAAAATTGGTTAGGCGTAATTTTTGGGAAGCAACTTGCTTTCTCTAAACTATGACTGAAGTGTTATCATTTATTTAAACGTAGTCGCCGTTTTTCTTATGTATTTTGTGATATTAACTGGCTATTGAACGATGTATCATTTTTTTTTTTTAATTTGAAATCGATAATTTGCAATTAAAGGTGTTGTCGAAATATAACACTAAAAAATTTATTTCATGAAAAATTAAATGAAACAAATCTGCAAAATGCAAAATATCAATTATAATTAAATCTAGAAAATATAAAAGAAATAAATATACATATAAGTGTACAAAATACTCTATTTGTTTTAAAATATATCATTTCATCGATCCATTTTCAAAATAAAATGCTGAAAGTTGGTGACACCGTACTATATTGCAATTTTTGAAAGCTTCCCATTATAGTTCGCTTTTTTTAAGTAAAACACGCTAAACCACTTCCCTAATTCAAATATTTACATATAGATATAATAGAAGATTTTCAGTAGTTGAAAAACTAATGGCATTTATGTGAAAACCAGATACCGAAAAAATTTATTTGGGGAATTTATTTGTAGTATCAATAGCTGGTGAAACTTTGGTATCGCTGAAAAATCATTTGTTCATCCCTTAAAGACATGTTTTATTCAAAAAACAAATTATTGTAGCATTGATTTTATAAGAAATTCTGAAGAACAATTTTATTATCTTTAAGGTTCATTGATTATGAGATATTGGCGTCACAATAGCCGCGCTCCGTTATAACTTCTTAAAAACCTTGTGAATTTTTGCACTGCTAATAAAAAAAATAAAGAAAAATTAATTTTAATAATTCATACAAATTGCAAAGATTTCGCATAGTAAAATAATAAGAGTACATAAAGAATTAAATAAATTTAATTTTTTCATAACCGAGCCGCTTGGTAGAATTTTCAAATATTTAATAATCTAGAATATTCGAGAACCGATTATTTGCGACTAATTTTGTGGGTACTATTTTAGATGATTCTTTTTTAGATATCTATAGAGGAGAAACACACAGACTTCATTTTTTATCAGCAATCAGTGTAAACAAATAGGCAAATCATGAGAACATGCAGCGTATACATACATCAGTAAACGATGTGTCAATAAGACTATAAATAAATAGCTTGGATTGCATGTTCTGTGATTTAATTTATGACGAAGAAGCTCAGTGTATCAACTCCGAGAATTAAATAGGCTTTGCTAAACTAGGAGCTTTTTTAAGAAATTATTTTATTGTTTGTAAACAATTTGCTTATTCATATCATTTAAGCCGACTTGTTTATATTAGTGCCATTTGTATTTTTGATGAGGATGACTTGCGATCCGGGGGTGGGGTGGTCGATCGGCTATTTCGATTTACAATTGCAGCATTTTCTTTAGTTTTTATGTATCACTAACAGTTAATAGCTTAGAATAAAATTCTAGAATGATTCAAAATTTGATCCAAACCTTCGTTCTAGTGAGATAGATAGACGACATATTTTTGTGACAAAATAATAACACATTCGACAATTTTCACTTTAACTTATTATACCATAGAAATTATTTCCCAATGACGTATCCATTTATTTTTTTAGAAAAAAATTCATATAAACAATTAGAGTTTCAAGTGAAAAATTTGAAATCATGCACAAAATTAAAAAAAAAAACCCTTTTGAAAAATATACCTTGCAAAGTTTCTGTAACTATCAGCCAGTTTTGTAACGCTGTTATACTTTTGAAATCGTTGAAAAAGTTCCTCTTTTAACTTGTACTACCGCAAATAAGATATTTCTAAAAAATCTAGAGTGTCTCTACTCAACATTCCCATATAAATATATGTACGACATAAAAGTACCTGCGATTAATAATAATAAAATTAAAAATACTTACATGCTCTTCAAAACTAAAAGCAAAAGATTTAATATTCATAATTACCACTAACGTCAATGTCTATATTCAACACATTAATATATTCATAAGGAATATTCAATTTCAATTTAATATTTCTTTATGTAATGTACAATATTTTGCGTTTAAAAATATATATAAACATTTGTAAATACCCTTGGCGAAGGCTTGAATTATAAAATGTGAATTCTTAACTAAAAAATTAAATTTATGACGGTAAAGTCCCACTTCTGGTCTTCAAAGTTATACGAAACCATTTGTTATTGCTATATTTTTCATGTTTTGCAAATTTTTGTAAAAATTTTTATTCCAAAGTCTACTAAATTTGGAATTTTTAAAATTATAAAAATAACACACTGGTGCTCCGATCAAGTGGAAAGTTTGTATCTGTGTTTTTTGTGATATGTGAGGTGTGCGCGAAATTTTAATTCGATAGTTAAATTTTAGACTACTTTACTTGAAAAAATTTCAAAACTGTGTAGGTAAACGGGTACTTCCGCTGGTCAACATGAATCAAAAGTTGATACGGATCTAAGTTTTTGTCGTCTACCAAATTTCATTGCTCCAACTCAAATGGTCTGACCGCTATCATGTTTACATACACACACACACACACAACATGCCGGATTCGGGGCAGTCAAAACGTGAAGATCCATCAAAATCTCGATGTTGAATGTTTTCATGATCCCAATACCTTCCCTTTACTACACTTCGTATAGTATACAGGAATGTAAAAAAGTGTGAGTCGGACACAAATATTTAATTTCCAGCCATTCTCATTGTAAAGCAATTCAAATAATATACGGCATAAAATATGCAAGTTTTACACACACATTTTGAATCATAAAAACATATCTGTACACATGTTAGCTAGTGAGATCTGGTTCAGAAGCTCTTATTTAAATCTATAGTACATTAGTCTACCTGACACCACCGAACAACATAGTTGATTAGTTAATTGATGGAGCTGCTTATGCGCTACAAAATCAAAAACAACCAATCAATATAAACTTTCTAATCATATTTACACTATAGCAAAAAGATTTTTATGTTTTTCATTTCAATTAAAATTTTTAAAGAAAAGTATGTCCATGCTCAAAAATTATTAACTGTTATAAAGCATTGCCTCTTGAATTTTTATGGTATAAAATTCACTTGATGCATCTGAGCATACATTGCAAAATAATTTAATGCTAGACTACTCAACACAGTTAAATTTAGCACGAGTATGTTATAATTTTGAAGTTCTAAATAACTACTGCAATCAACCCACACTAAAATGTGTACAAAAAAGTGTTGTATTTCAAACATTCAAGTTGTTTCGAAACTTCCATAATAAAATTATGAATTACTGGACCTATTATTTACATTCTTTAATCAAGTTCATATGTGTTAGGGATTTTGATTAGAAAAGAAGTTAAATTAAAAAAGGGGGCTTTAAAGAAAATATTGTCAAGTCAAATAAAAATATATTTTAAAAGTAATTGTAAAACATAATTTAATTGTAACTTACAAACTAAATTTTATAAATAGTTGGAATCATTCACACACACAGCATCAATAGTAAACGCTTATTATTACCTACTACCTATTAACAAAATATAATAGATAGTCAGCGAGTAAATAAAATATCAATAATTATACTTACTCTTAAAAATAAGGAATGAAAGTATGTCTACTACTATGTCATTCACGTAAATTATGTTAGGGAAAATTTGAATATCAAAAATATTAATATTATGTAACCATAAAAAATGAGACAGGCACTGACAAACTAAACATTAATTCCATAGAGAATAAGAAAATTAAATAATATTAATAAAAAACTTAATATTACATAGAAGTTGGAGACCAAAAGTTCATTTCTCTAAGTTCAGATGGTTTTGCTTTAAATACTTGTTTCGGTGTTTTAGCTTTTGCATTGCTTTCATCAGTAATACTCAGGCTTGAGATGGATTTAGTAAGCTCCTCTTTGGGATCTTCTTCGTTAATAACATCAACAGATCTTGAGATGGCCTCGCGCTTTCCAAGCAAATTGGATAGCAACCAACTGCCCTGGTATTTGTCACTTTCTGAGAATGTACTGGTGAAGTATTTATGCTGTAATCGTTTTTTCGATTTTGGTGATGAATTTGGCGAAGAGAGTGGTGACGCAGGCAAGGACTTGCTTCCTCTTCTAACACCAGGATTGAATCCTGCTGGAGGGCCATCGCACTCTTCGTTGGTGAAAAATCCACGAGTTACTTTTGAAGAAACCATTTGGGAAGCAACACGAACTACTGAGGAACCACACTTAGCTGCTTCTCCTTTAAAACCATCATCAGTACCATTAGATTTTATCTTAGTATCAGGTGGTAGATTGTATGTCTTTGCGGCTGGTTGATCTGCAATAAATACATAAATTAGTAGGTAACTAACAATTACATGCAAACAAAAGCTAATACTAGTGTTGAAATGATTCAGCATCTCAATGTTAATTAAGGAACGATTACAAAATTCAATGTTTTGCTTTGATTAATAAAATATTACAATTTGTACTTACTAGCAATATCTGAAAGAAACTTTTGGCAAGGAGCAGTATGTTTAGAAAAGTCAACTTTATTGCTTGAAGGATCAGCAGAGCTTGTTGAAGCAAATTGTTCTGTTACGTTTCTCAAGCTTGTGTTGTTTTTAGGTTCACTGGTTGCTCTTGGATAACGAATATAAAGAAAATTATCGTCGTGTTCTGGTGGCGAAAATGTATTTTGATCAAAATCCAACCTGTAAAAAAAGAAATTTGTTTAAAAAATTAAAGTTAGAAACTGTTGATTGCAAAATATTTAATCAAAATTTTCTATACATCCATTAAAAATAACCTTTAGAACCCAACCACCTTTCTGTAATAAGATATAAATACTCAAATGTTAGTGAAATGGAAACTAGCGTTTCCATAATCGGGTTAGTTTCTTGAACCAGCATCTGTATCAAAATAGCTACACCAAGAATAGAACAATGTAGAACTTTTTTTAGCATGCCTTTCAAGTCAAAAATATAAGGAATGCATACCTCTTAATGGCTTCTGCTGATTGACCACATTCAATTGTCGTTAGTACATATGATTTGATGAATAAAAATGTCCTAAAAGAAATGACAAAAGGTTCAATGAGATGAGATGTCAATTCAAAGTCAGAGAATTATAACACAGAAAGTAATATGGAAAAATATCAAAATTATAACAAAGTGATTGAAGTCACAAAACAAATGATTCGTGCAAAACAGAACTGAGTTGTATAGAAACACGTACATCCAAAATATATAACAAGCAGCCTTTATAAAAAAGTTTCATATGCCAACTAAACTGTGGCTCATTGATAAAAAGTAAATACATGTTCTAAAGATAATACTCATATGATAAGCTAATATGTGCACAACTTGCATTAATAAATGTTAACTAACATGCAATTTTATGCAAAACTTGAGTTCTAAACGTTACTTGAACAGTAAATATTAAACAAAATACCGACTGTTATACCATATGTAAAGTAAGTTTTAGATTTTTACATGGAGATTTTGAGGGTTGCAATAAAATCTTAACTTCCTGTTATATTTGCAAATCCTAACCCTTATTTATGAACAAACTATAAGTTTATAAAAATCACGTAATGTTTTAAGTAAAACTTCTAATCCTTACCTAAGGAGGAAAAAAGGATTGTCGAAGTAACTGTCACTAGTGCTTATTACAAATTAACTAACGTCATAGTTTGGAAACGGGTATATATGTATTTTCCTTATCTATTTATTGATAAGATATGTTTTAGTTTCACAGTTTAGACACACCTCCACTATTACGTAGAAAGTCTAATCATCAACTGCAATTTCGTTTGTAACTGGCAAAAAAAGTGAGGTAAACATTGAGAAAGACGATGGCATATATAAATATTTTTTTTACATATTGACCTTTTGTAAAATATAACGTGCCGTCTGCGTCAATTATGAGATCACTGTTTCATAAACAGGCTAAATTTAAAACTTTCCATAAGCCGATAATTTTTGTTAATTAAAGATTTTAGATAATAAACCGATTTTATGTGCAAGAAATTTTGATTTGATCTAGTGTTTGGTTAAATGAAACACAAATTGCACAAATATGAGAAGTAAATAATTAATATTACCGAGAATTGATTAAAACTAAATATAAATTAAGTATGATTGCAGCAAACAACAATTTAAAGCACAATTATATTTTTTTAATGTTTGTAGTTTTTATTTTGGGTTTTTCAAATCAGTGGGACAGGAAAGCAACAAATCTTCTCTATAAATAACAAGTACTATATGTAAAATATATATAAAAAACAATTTGAGTTGTGTTTTAAAGTATCATTATAGTTTCCTAGAATTTTATTTTTAGATAAAAGCACTATTTTACTCTTCTGAAAATCTTTGAAGAATCCATGCATGAAAGAGTATATATATATATATATATATATAGACACACACACATACAAATATATTAAAATTTTTATGAAAAGGTGTTGCCCTAATTATCTAGAATGCAAGCACACGTGTTATGGAAATTTTCGGATTTAATAAATTTGGGATTTTTCAGTATCTATCTCCAATAAATACACAACTTTATAAAAAAGAGACTCATTTGTTAATTACTTAAGTGCTGCAGTATTTATAGATTTCATAATTCGTACCACATAGGCACAAAAATTTGATAAGGAGTAATTGATTTGAACTTAAAGATTATTATATGCAATAGACCACGACTTTTATTATCTGCAGAGTTTCAAAACAGTATAGTGTGAAGTCCATATTCTGATAAATTTGAAATGAGCAAGAAGGAAAACACTTTAAATTTTAAGAATTGAAGCTAACCTTAAATATAGCTTAGACGAGAAGTAATAGTAAATGCAAGGATGTTGTTTTATTAAAATATTAGCAATAATTAAGTTTGTCAAATCAAACATTAAAAAAACTGCTAAACTACAAATGATTACTGCATCTTGTCGTTTGCATTTAGCCATATTTTATTAAATTAAACGAGACTGTAGTTAAAATTAAATCAGGATGAAGATCCTTCTTCGTCTTGTAATTTTGATGATCAATCAATTATTGCATAAGGTATTTAGTTGCGCACAATAACCTCGTTTCAAATTGTAAACAAAAAATTGGCAGTGTTAATTCAGCACGCGAATTTATTTTGGAATCAAAAGATTCCAGGCGCAATCAGCTCGTAATTGAAAAACCGCTATCATCTCATTAAAAAGTAATTATAACATTACGTACCTGTCTGTCATCTTATTTTTAACCCACATGGGTAGAAATCCTGAAGATATAGAACGGTCTCCGTCTGTTGCCATGTTTATTGCAATACAAAATAGCCGCTATGCAGTTATATATATGAAAATTTTAAATTTGATGTTTTGTAATTTTTTGGAATGATATATTAGTAGGTAGCGATATCTACAATTGAGCTGGTGAGGAGTGTGATGATTCTTTGCAGTCTGGGTGGCGTGGTGTCTAGGAGTACGCTTTAGCCATCGTATTAAGCTGCAAAAACGAAAATAATCATATGATACAACACGTCACAAGAGAATGGAAGCCAAAACATATAAATAAATTAAACACATACACATAGGTGCCTGTTTGACCTTCAGAAGTTCAACACAGGCTCTCATCGATTTTAGGGCAATTATGATACAATAATGTCGGTCTCAACATATTTTTGAATCAAGCGATACAAGCCACAAATAGGTTATTTATTGCAAATTACTTGAATGTGTTGGTTGATAATGAGTGTGGTACTGATGTGAGAAAATGCAAGTGAATGCAAATCAATTGCAGATAAAACCATAGGGATGAATTAAAAAAGCAGATAATGAAAAATTATGTTCCAGACTATGCGATATATTCTAGAATTTCAGAAGTGAATAGATCCTGTTCTTGTGACATAGATTTAATATCGTTGCTTTTGGACTATGTTCAATACTTATTAAAAGATTTGAGGTTAACAGAGTAAATTGTAAATGGGTACATTGCCCTGTTATTTTTGTTAAATGTGGCGCATTTATTAAATATTGTTTTATAAATGAAAAATAATAGCAGTAAATTGCATAGCAACAAAAGAAATAAATTTGCAGAGAGGAAAGTAGTTTTTTAATTTGATGATTAATTAGATAACTTCTCAGAAAATAGCAGCTGCAGGTTTTCATGTAAAAGCAATGAATCATTAGAAAAGCACAAGATACTTACATAGAATAACTGAAGCATTAAGAACGGTTTATATTAAGTAAAATGGCGATTCGAAATTTGTAATCACACCAATTGCTTCAAAAGTTTTATTATTTATAAGACGGGAGTTAAGCTCCGACCAAACTTATAACCAAAATAATCGTCATTTGATACTAATAATATCTGAACACAATACAATTAGCACATGGTTGTTAACTATGCATGTATGCATAGTGGTGTTCTTTACGTACCTACAATACCTGCGCCCCATTTGTAAACAGCTAAAAGAATTTTATGTACAAGCTAAAAGGGCAAAGTATATTCTTATCTTCAATACACACAGCAATTCCTTCAAACACATGCACCGTTACGTAAGGCTAGGAAAAAGCTTCACAAGACTTACATCGAATTGAAAATACAATTACCTTACGACAAACTGTTGCTTGGTAACTAATTAATTAATCTACAGTAGAGAAGCTTGGAAAAGTCGTATGTTCTCTCTCTCTTTCAAAATTTAACAATAATCTATTTTTAGTATAAATTCGCCAATAATTTCATTAAGATATATTGCCCACCCGATGACGCCCAAAAAAGATTAATGTTGCGTTGTTGGCGACTTTCACAATTATTTTTGTTCTAAAGCCGTAGAAAAGCATTCCAACTTTCTCAAACGTTTAAAAATTATGTAAAAATTCTTGGTATACTGCCACACACACACAATTTGGTAAAAGAGCCAATACAGCTGCTCTGAGGGTTTAAAAATGAGGATGATCTCAAAAACCAAAAAAATATTTTTCTAACCCTTGTTTTTACCAGCCTTAGTAATTTACAAAGCAATTATTTATTGTTACTGTAACATGCGATCTGCCTATATTTAAACCAAAGGTATAATTGCTTTTAAAAACAAATTGTTATTAGAAGCTGCAAAACATCTTTCACCTAACAATTAGCATAAGCTAAAGTGCGAATTGTGATCCAAATATTTAGATAAAACTTAGATAAATTAATTGTAAATATATTGTGTTAATAACAACCTGAGATTACGATCAAAGGATTTGAAACAATGGTAGCAATAATTAAAGCAGATTTATCAACCGGTAGGAAGAGCAATGTACACATACCAGTTTATTGTCGTTAAATATTATCGTCTGGCTACATCAAAACGGCCTCATTTTCCAAAAAGAACCAAATAGCCAGTTGACAATTTTCGTAGCAGTTGCATCATCACGAAAATGTTGGCAATAAAAGCACCAATCAAATTTCCTGATTTTTTGTGAAGAATGAATTAGTCGAGCCTGAGAAACCCGTCTGGTTGATAAAGCGTCTATCTTGTTGATAATTAGTAAAAGTCGTGATTTATAGAGTCTTGATGTTTCTGATGCAATAAGGCAATAAATTGATTTCGGTAGGTTTTCATTACAAATAGGTTTGCATCAGCTTTTTTCGAATAAAACCTAAACTTTCAACATTGCTTAGCAATAATTATTGTAATCACGCTCCAATGGGCGTGTTGACGAGCCCCCAGAACGTCACAAACACCAATTTCATGCTATGACGTCAATTCGCGTTCACCTTGCCAATATGTCGAAACACGTGATTTGTAAATAGGAAATTGTGCGATTTATACATACCACTCTTAAATATGCTACATAGGCTTTTATTTCTTAGCCATTTGCTTTCAAAACAACTAAGCCATCCGTTTGTCCTTGTGTTCAAGATTGATACTTTTGTTTTGCTCGCAAGCAGTTCTAAGAATTTTTTTGGGAAAGCGCGGCCATAAATTGATTTTATGTAGTGTTTTTATTACCACTTTAAAATATATTGTAACTAGGGTAAACAAAACCGTTTTTAGGAAGCGATATCCCATTAGAAAAACAACTAAATTGGGCTAAGCCATTCGCATATATTTGTTGGTCAATTTTATAAAAAAAAGAATAACAACCGAGTACGTTTTCTTTACACACTTGAAGTCGTTAGTCTTTCTAAAATTAAAAATCTCGATAATATGTTTTCTTGCACAACACCAAAAGTTAAATTAATTTTTGATGGTATTTCAAAATCATCACATGAGACATACGACAGCAAAATTATCATAGCTGTATTAAATTCAAAACATAGATAACGAAATATTTATATTTTCCTTGAATACATTGTTAATTTATGAGGAAAAATAAGCAAGTTGGTATTCATAAATATGTTTATTATTATAAAGGAACCGATATAACCATTTATATTAGTTCTCTATTATTTCGAATGCCTGCAGGCACCGGATTTTGAAATTATTTACATGATTTCGCCAGTTTCTTGGTTGCATTAATATTTTTAAGTTCAAGGTTATTCCACTTGTTTTAATATGGAAATATGTGGCGATGAACTTTCGTTAGTGAACTTACTTGTTTCGCTTGGCAACCAATAATAAACTTAGCGATAAGCTTCATCACCTGATTCATATCAATAAAAGTGCAATAATTGCAAGGATTTTAAATAAATACTTTTACCTCGTATTGTTGTTAAAATATAAACCAATTTTGAACCATTGGCCAGGTATGATTTGAGCGACGCGTAAGCCGTATGTTGTGTAAATGTGAATAAATGTACACAACGTAAATGACGTCTAGGTAATTGAACAATATATTTTAATGCATGTAGGCCAAGACTGATACGCCAAGGTGTAGCTACATGAATAGGGGAAACTAGACTGCAATTTTTTCTATTCATTGGCAGTGTTTGTTTTTATAAAATTTCAATATAAAAATCAAGTTGGATTCGAAAACTAAGCAATTTGAAAATAATGTTATTAAAAGTCCTCTTCATTAACTCGATTACATAAATTTATAGTTACTATTATTTTGATATTCAAGTTTTTGATAAAATGGAATCTTTATACTAGTATAATGAATAGCCATTTTCTCTAATATTTATTTAAATTATCAATGATTTCAAGGACAACAAGGATATTTACAACAATAAAACGTGTAGGCTTAGTACATAAGCAACTGTTATTTCTATCTTGACACAAAGGACTAGGACGGTTGTATTCGCTTTGCACTTACGTACGTCTAATGACACTTTAGGAAATCTATGTAAATTTTTATAAGATGGTGATAAAAATGTTGAAATTGGAGATTTGAGCGATGCGATTTAAAATGGCTGCTCGTGTTCAGAAGGGTAAAAATGATAAGCAAAACTTACAAATACAAAAACACAAAAGTTCGCACTAAATTTACAATTATTAGTTTAAAAATATTTAATTCTCCTAGTGTATGAGTAAAACACTACCTTTACAAGTGCTGAGTATAACTTTATCAAATATTTTATATAAACAGTGAAAGATAAGATAGCGAACTTATTTTCTTATTATTGCAAGAAATGTGCATGGAGACACTAGTTGGTTAATATATTAAAGGTTTTGTATACATTCAATTAGTTTAACATTTCGCATCCATTGATGAACCGAATTACAAACGTATGTAAAATAAAATAACACTTGTACGTCTTACCCAATTGCATAAATTCGATGCAATAAGCATCAATTAGGCAACATTAATATTAGTGTTATTCTACATGTCTCTTTACACAAGTACATGTTATTATAGAAGTACAATAAGTACGCAAAAATCCTTTATTGACCTTTGCCAAAATTTACCAGCATGCTTGTACAGCTCCATACTAAAATTTAGAATATTCGGCAACTTTCCGAGTGATTTTTCTACCTGGGTCTACTCTATTCAACTTATAATTGCACCACTCGACGCTTAGGTCCAACAGATGAGCCGGCATTAAAAATTCACAATACAAATATTTATTAATAGTCTAAGTCGGGTATGCTTGTTAATAATACGTTTAGCATAATCACATAATTTTCAAGCAAATTTTTGATCGCCAAAATAGCTACTTTGAATTGAAAAGAGCGCTATTACATAAAAGAAAACAAAATGAATCTGCATAACGAACTGTATGTAACATTTAAGCATCTTTAACATGTATCAAATTTCTGATATGCTAAAATTGTGTCTAAGCTGTATCAGTTACAATTGTGTGTCTAGCAAATCATATTTCTAATTACCCGCATTTCATCATCGATAAATACGAAACTGATTGAGGTATTAAATGTCTTTCATTGGTAATCAGCTGACGGGAAAATCAATCATAACGAATTGGTATACAGAGAGGCGAACATTTTAAACAAAACGATAACTTAATCCGAACAATAGATTTAAAGCAATAAAATATAATATATATTATAATAAATAATATAATATAAATTTAATATAATTTATGTGGGAAACAAAAACCTACATATATTGTCCGAGAGGTACAGTGGACCAAAATGAACCTTGAAACTAATTAGCAAAGAACATGCTATATTTTCATTGATCGACTAGTGAAGAATTAACTAAACAAAAGGGTAGTGGAATATTAATAAGTAAGTTTGGTTTAATAAGAAAACCCGCGACTTTCGTCGCCCAAAATATCTAGCGCCTAAAACTGTTTAGATGTGAAATCCTTGTTAATTGAACATTTTTCTTTGGCCCATGGCCTTACCTTGTAATTTATTTACCTTCTAAGAAATTGTGTCGTATAATACAACAAAACTTCGTGGAAGTGAGTTTAACGAGAAAAAGCATATGTACCTAAGACGAACCAGGTACTGAAAAAATTCATTCAAAGGGTTGATTTATGGATACATATTGGTGACTCGGGGTATCACACAAAGCACGACATAACAATTACGTCTATATAAATCCACGTTCCTACCGGATGTGATTTTTTCCGTTTTTCTATATAACTATAAAACCATAAAATCAATATTTTCTAATGTTAGAATATCTTACTATGTAGTATATTTTCAAGGCAAAAAACTAAAATCTTTGAACAATAAATTAAAACCGATATTTTACTAAACATTCACTATGGTCAAAAAGCAAACTTCAATTTCAACATTTGAAAACATTAATTTTCTTATGACTGTTCATACTAAAAATATTTTTATGCAAAATGTAGCAAAGAAATTATTAAAATAAATCTGTGTAATATAGCAAAAGTCATTCAAGATATTGCCAAAATGTTGATTATATAATTGAAACTCTGTAGGATAATCAAGCAAAATACAAACATTGTGAAGAGTATTGTCAATGCCCAAAAAACATAGCAATTAACCGAGTTGAAATAAATAATACCATGTAAAATAAATAACCATATAAATAGTATAAACTGCATAACTTATTTGCACAAAGAACATAGCAAACTCTTTTATAAAGAATAACATTTCGGTGTCCAATTCGTTAAAAAATTAAATGACAAAATATATCTTGTAGAATTTCTATTTTAATTTATATCAAATGGCTGTGTAAACCATTAACTTTATAACATATTTAAGCGACACATATTGTTCCAGGCAAGTGGAAATTCTAACAACCAATTGCGTCATTGCTAAATATTAAAATTACAGATGCATTACAAAATATGCTAATATCTTTTGTTGCAAATCAGCTGACAAGATTCTAGAACACAATCTAATGTACTAATTGAACTGAATTAAATAAATGAATTGGTACTTACAAGGATGTTTTTGAAGATGTTTCTCTTTTCTGTCGAGTTCATCATTTTCGTATCACACACTGAATGAATATAAGGAAAATTCGACCGATAATAGGTGAAAGTATCGCGTTCCCAGATGAACTGTACTTGGAGTTATAGTAACTGCTCATGCGCGATGTTTAGGGATTTTTTTAGTTTGGTTTTCACAAAACTAAAACTTTTAAAGTGCTGCGAAATAAAACTATTAAAATATAGGCAGATTAATTTGAAACTACCGACAATTAAACAACATTTTCATTTTGTATTAATCTTAGGACACATTCAGTATAATCATTTCTGTAGTAATTTGCGAAAAAATACTTTTCCTTTCCAGGCACGCATGTGCACGTTTGGTTGCATAAGCTAAAGGAAACTATGAATTTGTAATATAATAATATTGCTAATATAATGTGAAAAATTCTATAAATTATTTTTATACTTATTGTTAAGACTAATTTTATAAAATATTTTAAAAATGTAAAGCACACGCACAAATATTAATAATTTTTAGTGTTCTCGTGTCAATCTTCTTCTTCTTTTTGTACGTAATTTATTGAATAGGCAAGAACATCAATAACTATTTATAAATATATCTAACATTGAACGAAACTGTTGCTAATAATACTATTGTACTTTTAATAATGAATTTACTTCAAGAAGAAAATTGATATAATTTTGAAAAAAAGTTCTCTTTGAACCAACTATTTCGTATGTATACCGATTGGTTTTGCCTTCCACAGATTTATTTCTCAAGCTCGAACTTTAAATTAAAATAATTAAAATTGCTTAAGATGTAAGAAAATGATTTTACTCTCATTTAATTTGCAACGAATATTTAAAACGGAATATACATAAATTTCAGTTTATAATAATTGAATGTCAACATTGCTGGTCATCATTTACATCAAAAACAATTTTAATATATTATCATCCGTATTAATTATTATTTCGCCCTTTCGTGGCTTCTGTTTTATCGGTTTTCATATCCCTTAGAATATCAACTCAATTGAATCCATTATTTAAATTTAAACTAGAATTTGTACGTTGGTATTGGTAGCTGTATTTTGTTTTCTAGTTCACAATGTTCGTTTACCCTCTCCATTGGCCGTCAGCGTTTGGAATTCTATAAAGTAGAAGTAGGAACCGTCAATAGGTTTACGTTTATGGTGAAAATAAACAGTAAATATTCTAAGATTAATTCGTACATGTGATATTTATTTATTCCAATACTTAATTATTAAATCCATCAATCAATTTAAACGTTGAAAATGATTTAAAATTAAATAAAAGTGATAAAGCTGTTGATGCATCAGGTACGATCAACCATTTTAGTTTTGTTCCGAGTTGACAAAATTATATGTATGTGTAAACGTAGTGTGAAATAATTTATCATAAATATTTATTACAGGACTACCTTTAGGTTATATTACACGTAACTCGTTAGTAAATCTATGTCTTTGTTCTCGAACATCCTTTGAAAAATTCTTTTCCGCGATAGTGTTACAACAACCAAAAGAACATCAGTTATTATGTTTGCAATCGTTTTTAAATTAGGCTACATTAAAACACAATTTTATCCTGAACTCTAATTGCCACGTTTAAATATTTCCACAAAATAATGTATCTACTTCCAGTTTGTCAAATGAAATACAGTCGAACACTCATAATTGCTCTCTCAGTTTTACATTTAATTTTAACCAAAGTTATGCAACAATAACAATAAGCATTTGCCTAACTATTGAATAGTAAAAACTAAAAACAATAAAAATAAGCATTTTTACACAAGTGGCACTTTGACATTTTAGAATAACCTTGTTAAATATTGGTAAATATATTATACATTTATTACTTACAATTTTCTCTAACATTTATAGCCACCGTCACTGCCTTATCGTGTACTTTTTATTCCTTTTACTATAAAATCTAAAATTAGTGAATAATTCTTCACATTTGAATCAATTTGTTGGTATAAGAATCAGCATACTTGCAGGTTTATGCAGAATATCAGTGTATATGGATTTTATTTCCTTTGTATGTAATTATATAAAGAGAAGTACTTCATTTTCGTCGTTTTTACAGATTATCAAAAATGGTTTCAACAAGACAAATGTCAATAGTTAGTGGAGGGGTGACGGACTGTAACAGCCATTCTAGTGAATACAACACTAGATTTAGCAGACACAATGCAGTCCTTGCAGTTCAGGGAATTGACAATGCAGATTCAGCTCGACCTTCCACTTCTGCTGCTTCTTCAATAAACTTACTAGATTTACCACAAGAATTAATATCGAAAATCTTGGAATATTTACCGTTCAAAACAGTCTGTCAATTGCGATTAGTAAGTACATTTATTTTCATTTATTTCACAACCAAAAATAATGTTAATATAAATCATCTGAAATCATATTTTTAGTATTGTAGGGAATGTGTCATACTTTCTACCACAAAATTATTGTTTTTTAAGACTTATTTGCTGCAATTTAATAATCACATCTAATATAATGCATTTATAAACATAATGTAAATTAGTAAATAACACTATAGATTTATTGCAATCATTTTATAAATACAAAATAAACTATATTATGTGGATCAATTCTTAACCAACTTCAACTAGTATAACTGTACACAAACAAAAATTCTATTTATAAAATCGGTTTTTACTTAAATTTTTGTTAGCTATGTAGTTTTTTATAATGCTCCAAAGTTCTACTGTAATGCAACTAACAATTTTATTTTTTGTAGGTTTGTCGGAATATGGACCAAATTTGTGCTCAACGTCTCAATTCAACATTTCAACGGTTACAAGCACAAATGTTAAACAGGTTCCAAGCCATTAAGAGCAAAATGCCCAGGAGAGAGTCCGCCCGCCGAAATCACCATTTAGCATGTGAAAGTGATATCATTGAGACATTACACATGCGGCTCACTTTATTACAAATGTGTTTTGGAAAACACATAGAAAGGAAACACTGCTGTTTTTTCCCAGGAGAAATATTGGATGAAGTGTACAACATTCTTCATTATATTAAAGTTACGCCCAAATTAGCTCGTCCTTACAAAGTTACTGATGAATTATTTGATCTATCGACAATGGCCATGGAATACTTCAAAGAAAAAATTGAGCCAGACTTGCCAGAGATTGCATATTTCGGTACAGATTTTTTAGATTTTTCTGGAGCATTTCCATGTAAGTGCTTTTTGTTTTATTTTCAAACATCTGCTATTAAAATTTTCTAAAACAGTCATCTATCATTAATCTTTAGACACACGCAAATATATATCTGTGTGTCTATCTAAGGAGATGCAATAGATAGGATATGGGCTTATAAAAGTTAACTTATCTAAACAGTAAAGTATCAAACCTATGCATACGAATGCACATGAGCGATAGAGATTAAATTATTTTACTTATTTTTCTACAAAAAAAATATGACAAATGTTAGTGTTTATTACTCACCAAAATTATGAACACCTCTTAAATCTACCCACCAATTTATTCGCTTTAGTAGTCAGAGTAGGAAAAGTTGATTAAAGAGTATCATTTACTTAGTAAACAAATACCGACTCTGCAAAACCCTGATCAGTTTGATTTACTTACTTTATTTATTTTAAGGTGTCTATCGCGGTATCTACCATAATTGTTAAACGGCGATGTCCTACAATATAGCAAAAATATATTCAGCAACCCATCTTTCTGTTGTAGTAATTGAAGGCGAAGAGTCCTTACACACTTTCAACATTCGTTCATAAATTTGCTTTTAAACCTTCCACAAACAAAAATTCATTGTAAAAAATACTGACACATCGCTACTAAATTGCTTGTAAACAGAGAATGAATTGATAGATTGAAATGAAACTTCACATATGTCCATAAGAAGAGTGTACAAACACAACAACAATAAATTAGGCTAGTATCAACACCCTTTTTTATCGTTTCGAACACTTTATGAACAACCTAGTAAATCTATTGCATAAAAGTACCTGAGAATATTAAGAATTAAACAACAAAAATCTATGTTCGATGCAAACTAATAAATAAAATTTTCAATTTTCATAATTTCTCTATTCTCCAACACATGTATTCAAAAAAAGCAATAAGTAAGATGTAATATTCAGTTCTTCTTCAGTACATATTAATAATGGGGCCATTTTTAGATGTAGTTTTAAAATTGTTAAAACATTTTTTTAGTCTCCAATATTGAATTCTTGTAAAAACCTTTTGCAAAGGGTCCAATTTTAAAATGTGAATTTATAACAAAAATATGGGTCCAGCTTGACAATGTAAATTCATAACAAAAAAAAACAAATCTATACAAGTAAAGTCCCATTTCCGGTTTTCCAATTTACGCAGAACTAGTCGTTATCACTAATTTTGCAATGTTTACCATTTTTGTAACAATGTTTGTACTTATGGTGATCCTAAATACCTCTACAATTCTCTACAATTTTGCAATAATAGCCATATGTCATCGCTACACCTCACAATATCGTGTTTACATGCACACATCCACAGACATGCCAGAAATGGTCAAAATGGATATTGGAAGTCAAAACTTGGAAATTTGTCAAAATCTCGATGTCGAATTTTTCTGTGAACGCAATACTTTATACTATACTTCGTATAGTAATATGAGAATGTAAAAATCATGAAAAATGGCATAAATATCAGGGAGTCGTTAACTGCATCATATAAAGACTAGCATTGCATTCATATTTTAGCTAATATTATTGTAATGAACAATCATGAAAGCTATAAAATTTTCACAAGCAAAGTTGCAAGTGAAATCTAAGCATCCCCAAAAATAATTTTAATATAGAAGGAGACTTGGTTAAATATTGAGGTACCGTTTTAAACAAACGAAATTTTATGTAATATGGGTAATGCTGAGAAAGGTTATTTTGCAGAAATATATTTTCAACAGCTGAAAAAGAAATTGTTTTTTTTTGCAATTTGGCATTATCGTTGTAAATTCGTCAGCAATTAATTTCATTTAAAATGGGACATATGGAATAGAGGAAATGTATTTTGCACAATGTAATTGCTGCAGTTATAGAGTGAAATATGTCTACTGTGATGGCAGCATGGTATGGATAGAGTGCGAACACAGTAAGCTGGAGGCACAGGGGCTTTCAAAAGACCTATTCAATAACATGATCCACTTGTTCAATTAATGGCTCTAAAAGACAGATTTTACCAGCGGTGCAAGTTTAAAATGTCGTTTTGTTCATAAAAAAATACGCAACTATTTAAGAATAATGATAAAACATTTTTTTGTTTTAAGTATTGGCCCTCGCTTTTTACACATTTTATCCATCTCTCGGGCAATTTATTAATACCATTCCAAAAGAAAACTTCACCTTTCATTGATATCCATTCATCGAGCCATTTTTGTACATCCTCGAAAGTCTTGGAAGTGTTGCTCAGCCACTGCGTGTCGCAGCGATGAGAAGATGTGATAATCAGAAGATGCCAGGTCTGGTGAACACGGCGGATGGGGTAGGAGTTCCCAACCAAGCAAAGAAATTGTTTCTTTGACCACTTTGGCTGAGTGTGGAGGAGCGTTGTCATGCTGCAGAATGACTTTGGCATGTCTTCGAGCCCATGCTGGATGTTTTTCGATCAATGCGTGGTTTAAACTGATCATTTGTTGTCGATAGCGAATAGTATTAACTGTTTCGCCTGGTTTGAGAAGCTTGTAGTTCACTACTCCCTTCTGATCCCACCACACACACAGCATTGTCTTCCTCCCAAAACGATCCGGTTTTGTACTCAATGTTGATGGTTGTCCTGGCATTACCCACGATTTCTTACGTTTGGGATTCTCCAAATATATCCATTTTT
>JAWQRO010000217.1:0-48322 GCA_033557835.1 Helochares maculicollis
GAAAGATGGCAAAAGGTATTGGACCAAAATGGAGAATATATCATTTAATAAAATGTTTATACACTATAAAAAAATCGTGTTTCATTTTCACCAAAAAAAAAACGAAATTACTTTCCGAACAACCCAATATTGAGGGGATCAAACACTACTCTATGTTTGGGCCTTGAACTATCTTAAAATCCAATGATGTGAAACTATATAAAGTGTTCAAAGGAGTCATTATTCGTAATCTTAAATATTGTGCGCGTAGCGCGAGCACTGTTTTAAACTTAATCTCGTTGTTAAATTGAATAATATACAAATTCTGAAGGTGTTTCTCTAACCGTGAAGACAACAATGTAGCTCTAGAAACTCGCTTGTGTATATCCCATAGCACATCATTTCAATTTTTTGACACAATTGCAGCTGGTTCCCTAACTTCCCAAATTTTTGCGTAAATTCTTCTGCATAATTGCCTTTGTCAATGTATTAGTAACAGCTGTATCTTCTTCTTTATAGAAGCCTATTAAAACTCAAGAATTAAATCTTTAAGGTGCCTAAGTAATATTTTGTGGAACAATAGTCCCACAATCCTCACACAATCCAAATAAACCATCCAAGAATACGAAAAACTGTCTGAAGTTGACGGTGAAACTACTGCATCTTTCTTTAACATCAAAGATAAACCAAGACTACTGATCACGAACTTTTCTGTTTGATTTAAAATCCTGTGTATTTCCTTTATCCGCTATTGCTACGCTTCATATTTGACCCAATAATTTTTATTTTATAATTTAACCAAATTTTAATTAATTTTTCCCACTTATATTCGAAATGCGTGCAATCGCTGTCCCCAAAAAAATTGAATCAAAATCTAAAAGACTGAAGAACGATATTGCCACATATCCTTGCTTTTTCGTAGAAATAACCGAATTTTTTGTTCTTGTCATAAAACGCAGTAAATAATAATATGCACCATTGCACTGTTTACATTGTAATCCCGTATCAAAATTTTGTGCTTCATATGAAGACAGCAAACACATATACCCAATTTTTTTACTGCTTGTAATATTTCTAATTCACTAAAGCCAAAAAAGGGTATATTATTGCCTTTTCGTCACTCGCGAAAAATTCGTTTCGTTGCTCCTTTTTACACTGAAAATTGAAGATCTGGATTCTGGACGTTCGTCAACTTCCCAAACGGATGACAGTGTCCAAAAAATTGACAAGCTCGTGCGTAATAATCGTCGTTGAACCATTGACTAACTCGAAGAATTATTTGGAGTGAGCTGTAGCTCAATTTAACACATTTTATCGCATGATTTTTTCATCACGAGATTTCCTCAGCTCACACTCCTTATCTATTCTAGTCGGCCACTTTTATGGCAAAAAATGGCATGGCTAGAGCCCCACCCACTCTTTTCACCCGATATAGCTCCCAGTGACTTGTTTTATTCCCACGGATGAAGAGGAATCTCAAGCAAAAGCGTTTTACCGACGAAGGCGCTTGTAAACATCACAGTAGATGAGTTTAAAAAATTATTCGAACAGTGGCAGACGAGATTTGACAAAGATATTGCAACTAAAAGAGATTACTTTGAAGGAGATCGAAGGAATTCTGTACAAAAGAATAAGTACACGGTTCAAAACCAATTTTTTTGGAAAGTTTGTGGGACTCCCTCCTGTATATTCGTATTAAAACAAGTCAATTGAATTGGCATAGCTATGTAAAGCTACTTACTTCACATATTAATGAAATATTCAAATACTATTGAATTTGTTGAATCTGGCTCGAAGGATCAATGTTTTGTTAAATCTGGCTCGAAGGACCAATGATTTATTGTATCTGGTTCGAAAGACCTATGATTGTTATGATGTGTTTCTTGTGTCTGCCTCCTGTTGGAAGGACCAATGTTTTCTTTGATGATCTTTTTGTTTGCTGGTGTAAACTGAAGCTGGCTGCCTGCGCTTTAAGGACCAACGCTTTCTTATGAGTTCGCTTTGCAGGGTGAAAAAATACCACTTTGCTGCTGATATATTTAATGCACTGCCAACAAGGCTGATATCTACAAAACGACTGACTGTCGCCGGCTTGAACAGTATGCACCCTTACATGTGGGAGGGGGTGGCTACTCAAGGTGCGACATCTATCGTTCTTAATGACTAATTTGGTTTAACAGACCAGATGTGTCATCTTGGGCCAAACACCAGCGGTTTAGGTCTTCAATAACTACTCTGTTTCGTGACAATTATTAAAAAACTTTCTTGTCGTGACAACAGAAAACGCATCCATGACAATAGATTTGGAGATGAGAAACAAGTTTGAGAAAAATCGTCACTCTCCTATCTGCAAGATTTTGGTCTTCCGTCATATGCTTGTCGTCATAAAAATTCAACCCCCAGTTATACCTCCTTTGGAAAATAATCCTTTTGTTTGAAATTACGTCCAGTATGTACAAGGTTTCAAAACGAAAAGTAACATTCCGGTCTTGTTCGCACAAGTGTCCTCCCGCAACAACACGCTGTATATCCAGAAGACGTGTCCTGTAATAATAAATTATTTCGAAACAGAAGCCTAAATCCCGCAACAAAACAAGTTCTAAAGCTGTTAGCTCTCCGCTATTGAACTTTTGTTCATAGTTGATTCTTCCCACTTCTTTCGGAGGTTTTCCCCAGTCCCTCACGGCCATTTGTTTCTTTTTTTCCTCGCAACTTATAGTAAGGGAATGCACTTTGTTATCCGAAATTAGGTCCTTAGATAAACATTAAGAATTTAACAAATGAATGAGGGAGATTTGTCTGGTAAAGAATGCGAAAATTGGACTGGGATTCGGCGTCAACATCGCAGCTGGCCGCGCAAGTGAAAATAAAAACTGCGGCAAAACATGCCACTTCCTACTGGGAGATATAACGCTTAGCCTTTATTTAAAGTTAAACGAAGCCGAGTGCTGCCCTCTAACTATTTTATAACACATTTCTTTATTTTGCAACGCTCTATTTTGCGTCCCTCTATTTTGCGTCACGCTATTTTGCGGCGTTCTATTTTTCGTCGCTCTATTTGGAGCCTCTTTTTTTTGCGTCACTTTATTTTTCGTCGATCTATTTTGCGTCTCCGTATTTTGTATCGCTTTATTTTACGTTGCTCTAGTTTGGTCACTCTATTTATCATGGATGAATTTTGCGTTGCTCTATTTTGCGTCGCTCTATTTTGCATCGCGCAATTTTCCGTGACTCTATTTTACGTCTCTCTATTTTACAGCGCCCTGTTTTGCGTCTCTCTTTTATTTTACTCAATTTTGTATAACTCTTTATTTTGTCACTTGTTATATTACTTCATTCATCGTCCTGCATCACTCTGTTTTTAAAGTCTCACTTTTGTATGAGTCTTAATAGTGTCAGCGGCTGAGAAAAATCGGCGGCGGTTAACGACGGTTAGGGGCACGTAACACCAAACTGCCTTTTGTTTAAAGTAAAATATGGAGAAGGGGAGCAAGGGATCGGCTGACAAAAGACCATAATTTCAACCGGAGAATTATAAGGCACCAAAATACCGGCCGGAAAACAAATAATCACGGTGTAAGTATTATAGGTGCAATGCATCAAGTTTACGGTGACCTAAACGACTTGGGGTAAGGGATGAATAGTTTGGAACATGAAGCGTTTAGTCAACTCGCATCAGGAGCACGCGATGTCCTCATTAATACCTTTTCTTATTCTACAGATATCACTACTTACTAGACGTTTTACCACTATAATCGGTGCTGGGTTGTAATTGTACCGACTTGGAAGTTTGCACCGCTATACTACAGGCAATAAACAACTGATGAAAATTGTTTGATTAGTTGAAGTTTAGTGCTTTTTGCGGAGGAGGGAAGGAAGAGGTAATAGGAAGACTTCTGATGAATTTAAATTTAGAACAGATTTGATTTCGCCTGTGATAATTGGACCAAGTTGGCAGAATGTGACATCATCTGGTTCAGCATCTGACTTATTATAATAGATATATCAAGTTCAAATTTGGGCATGTCTTGAAAGTCACAAGAAATCTAGAGTGTCTCTACTCAACGTTCCCGTATAAATATATAGTATAAAAGTACAATATAAAGTTACAAATTACGGCTTCAGGATAATCAAATCAAAACTTTGGAACTATAACGAAACTGCATGTTTAATCAGTCATGCCGACTGTAATCGTCAAAGCATCTAGTTGGAAATTTTAAAGTTTCAAGCAGGCTGTTGCGGCTACTCAAAAAATCCGGATTTAATACAGACGTTCATTGTAACTATCGGAATATATGAAGGCCAACGCGTGGAATTAAATGCTAAATATTAAAAGTTCTAGGACAGTTCAGGGCTAAAAATTAATAAGACAAGAAATGAAAATACAAAATGAAATCTGAATTAAAAGAACTCTGAATAAAATATTGAAACTATTACGGCTAAACACTTCTGATTGAAGAATGAAAACTCTAAAACTGCCGCATAAGTCGTCAAAGTCAAAATATTAAGGCCACAGCTTAAAAATCTTCGATGAAATGAAAATAAAACATTTGAGATGAAACACCTTGGACAATCATTCAAGATTGTTAGCTTCGAAACTTATAAGAGTAATAGTTGAGGTAACAGAATTCCAACCAATACAGTAAAAACAGAAATTTACACAAATTAATCTCCAGACTAAAAGTATCACTGTTAATTGATATTTAAAGATAGAAAATCAAGCTGTTTTTTAAAAAACTGTAAACAAAAACTTCAAATAAATAGTACATCTGCAACGCTCGTTCGAGCTTGTTAAAAATAAAACCAAGAAAGCCCTATTTTCTTGTATATTCTTCCTGCATGGCAATTTAAAACTTTTAACACATTTCATATTTTTCTTGATATTTTATGTCCATTTGTATTTATTCTAATTTTCTCTTACAACTTTTTGATTTATGTTAAAAGTGATTGCTTCCGTCTTAAAATGTTCCTCATAAATTCTCACATTCTTAATTGTACCAATCCAAAATGTGTCTTTCCTCATGAGTGTTGGGAAATTACAAAAAATCGTCGAAAATGCACTAAAAGCAAACTGATTAATCAAGAAATTCGTCGAAATTATTGTGCGACTGAAGTCAGATTGATGGAAATAAATAATAAAATTAAATACGTCCAAAAAAGCCGGAATTTCAAAAATTAAAGTCAGAAAAATTGGCACAAATGCCAGAAATATTTACCGACCACTCTCAGAGAGTGGTTCGGTTCTGCGGCTGTGGCCATGTGTTCCATAAAAGTACTTATTGATAAACATTTCCTTTATTTGCTACTATGATGACTCGTAAATCGTCTTCCTTCTTCCTCGGTGAATAAGACTGCAATCACAAGTCTCAGCACGAATGCTAGAAATATTCACCGACCATTCTCAGAGAGAGCAAAAATGTTTAGAAAGGAATCAGCTGCACTCAAAACGGCATCGAATATTTTCAACAAGATTCCTTTATCATCGGCGTTCGGGTTGAGTATTAGAAATTAATTTTGCAACACCCTGTATTATATACAGGATATTGCAGAATTAATTTCCAATACTCAATCCACATGTTCAGAACGCCGATGTGACCACGACCTGGTATTTTCTAAGTATAAATGAAAATGTTGAAAATTTTGCTATTTTGGGACTCCTAGCATAATTGACATTATGCCGATAAACCATGCTGGCTTAAAGAATATTTTGCAGACACAACAGCCCCGTTATTGCTATAAAAATAACGGCATCACATGCAAACACGTCGTTAGATTCTTCAAAACCTCGAGATTGTTTTCATGAACACAAAACCGTCCTTATCAAAGAGATACAGAAAAGAAACATAAACAACCATTAAAGTCAAACTTTATAGCTTCGCGTTTTTTCGAATCATTTAAAACAAGACGTGGCCTCGAAACAAGATCGCTTTGTATCGTCCGCCGCAAGAAAGACGATTACATTATACATCGCAAACAAACGTCACCTTTATCTTTATAAAATACGGGCATCACAATCAAAACAATGCGTTAGATCTGTCATAATCACGAGATAAAATTATTTTGCAAACACAAAATCTTCCTAATAACATAAAGACAAAAAAAAAAGAATATAAGCAACCATTTAAGTGAAATTTTATTCGAGCGCGTTGTTTTTTGAACTGGATATCGAACGGGACCTCGAAAGAATATCGCTTTATATTACCGCCGCAACAAGGGTGGTTACATCATACCTCGTGAACTAAACAATAACTTACTTGACATTCTTTTTCGTTAATTCAATGGCTACTTAAATATGGTGGAATAGAGTCAATTTCTATCACAATTAATAGTACAAATTCATGTTATTGCGACGACAGACTGATCCAACAGTCTCCTTTTATCGATAACACATGCATTACTTCTCTTGCGTCTGTGGTTGTCAATTTTTTGCGCATTACGTTTTTGATGAACATCCGCTTTCATTTTTATCACCTTATTTACAATAAATTTGTGGATTTTCTTGTTTCGTGCTTACTAAATTTATATGATTTACATATTAGTAAATATGTCTTTCTTTGCATAAGGCATAAAGAAATGTTTAGCAAACTTACGTAATAGTAAATAATGTATTAAAAACAATTTGAAATGAACGCTATCCGACCAAACATGTGGCGCTTATTTTTCCTCTCCGGTTGAAATTAACTTTTTTGGCTCGTCTTTATTGCTTTTCAACGAGGGTTTTATTATTATTATTTCTTCAGTTTCGAGTCCAGATGCTTTAAGCGTAAACAAGAAGGTGATTCTTTGAAATACCGATTAAATTCGTCTGTCGTCGTTCGACCGACGACGTCATAGAGAATTCCAACAGTGCTTCTTAACATGTACATGTAATTAATATCTCGGTTACTAATTATGATTCAAAGTGCAAACAAAAAGCTATCGCTTATTATTTCTTATATCTACCACCCGTTTAAATATTGTAACTTAATTTTGAAACACCCTGAAAAAAAATGAAATTGATTCAAACGGGGTGGCAATAAAATATATGTCTCAATTGCTTAAAGGATCACTATTATGGGGCACAAACATATGGCGATGGTTAGACCTAATATTTAGGCTTAGTCACTTTAAATTTTATAGATTTTCCGATGGCACAAAATGTCGACGTCGGTATTTAGTCAATGCAAAACCTTCATTTCATTGTACTTAGTATGCTTTCAAGTCATCAGTTACTCAGACACATACGTACACAAACAACATGCCAAAAATGGTCAAAATGGATTCAAGGGCACTCAAAACGTACAGATCCATCAAAATCTCGAGATCGAAATTTTTCATGATTCCAAAACTTTCCCTTTATTATTCTTCGATAATAATATAGAATGTAAACCCAATTATATATCCTCACATGGAATTGCTTTGAATACACAATTGTCAATGTCACTTAAGTCACGTCAGAAAACAATTGTTACTTGTAGACTAATGATCAGATTGTCTAGAGATGTTCACTGGTGATAACTGAAGAGTGTTACTTCTTAAAACTCGTATGAATTTATCATTAATAGCGCCACCTATGTATTATCCTACAGACTTTTAGCCAATGTTGTAATTTATGGCCGGTTGTGTCTCACAATTGACTTGTAATTTATTTTTCTAGTAGCATTTTCAGTAGATAGGGTGAATTTTGAAAATGCTCAAACTTTCCATCTAATTGGGTTTGGAATACCCTTTCTAGGTAGGTGACAAAAGCCGAGGTTTGCTTTTAGTTGCTTAATTGCGAAAAATATTCGTTGGTTTCTGTTAGTGTCCATTCAAAGAGGTGCATGCCTTCGTTTTCAAAGTTCTTCTCAAAGATTTTCTACAGCATCATTAACTCTTGTCCTATCTGTTGGTGATCTTGGTTTTTGGCAACTTTTTTTTCGTTTTATTTAATTTCGTTTTTCTTACTTTTGTAGTCTTTACACAAGATCGTTGTATTTGGTCTGGTGAACTATTCTATTGGGTTGGCAACTAAGTAATTGAGGATTTCACTCATAGATGGCTTCAGTTGAATTTTTAGGTTTGCAGACGTAGTACAAATGTAAAACACATTTTGTTATTTGATAGTTGGCAATTTAGCTGTCAATCAGTAAAAAATGTTTTTTGATCGGTTGCATAGTTTTCGCTTGGCCTTCGTTGAAAAATGGAAAATCAAAAGGAACATTTTCGTCATATTTTCCTTTTTTATTTCCGCAAAGGGAAAAACGCATCGCAAGCTCATAAAAAGTTATGTGCTGTTTATGGAGATGAAGCCTTAAAAGAGTGGCAGTGCCAATATTGGTTTGCCAAATTTCGTACTAGTAATTTTTCACTCGAAGATGAAAAACGCTCTGGTCGTCCAGTTGAAGTTGATGACGTCCTAATCAAAGCAATAATCGATTCGGATCGTCACAGTACAACACGTGAGATTGCAGAGGAGCTTCATGTATCACATTCATGCATTGAAAATCACTTAAGACAACTTGGCTATGTTCTAAAACTGGATACATCGGTTCCTCACGAACTAAAAGAAACGCATATAACGCAACGCATTAACAGCTGCGATTTGCTAAAGAAAAGTAATGAAAATGATCCATTTTTAAAACGACTGATAATTGACAATGAAAAATGGGTTGTTTACAACAATATCAAGAGGAAAAGATCGTGGAGCAGGCCAGATGAACTAACTCAAACAACATCAAAAGCTGATATTCATCAAAAGAAGCTTTTGTTAACCGTTTGGTGGGATTACAAAGGAATTGTCTATTTTGAACTCTTACCACCCCAACCTAACGATCAATTCTGATGTCTACATTGAACAACTAACTAAATTAAACAATACAGTTGAAGAAAAGCAGCCCGAATTGACAAATCGAAAAAGTGTTGTATTCCATCATGACAATGCAAGGCCACATCTTTGGTCACTCGGCAAAAATTATTGCAGCTTGGCTGGGATGTTTTGGCACATCCACCATATAGTCCAGACCTTGCTCCATCTGACTACTTTTTGTTTCGATCTTTACAAAACTCCTTGAATGGTAAAAATTCAATAATGATGATGGTGTCAAATCGTACCTGATTCAGTTTTTTGCTAATAAAAACCAGAAGTTTTATGAACGTGGAATTATGATGTTGCCTTAAAGATGGCAAAAGGTTATTGAGCAAAATGGGCAATACATTACAGAATAAAGTTATTTAGTTCCATGAAAAAATTGTCTTTGATTTTCTAAAAAAACTCCCAAATTACTTAGTTGCCAACCCAATATTTTACCAGATTATGTATCTAAATCGTTGAGCATCTGCTGATCAATATGAAGCCATTTTTTATTTAAAAATCCTTCATTGATAGCCCTTTGAATAAGTTTGATATTCAAAACCCACAAATACTATAACAATGCTTGTCCTACTAAACCTTGTCGATTATTATCAGGCATCTATTCAATTAAGATTTGTCGTAATTATTCATAAGATTAGGCATTACAATAATCAACATCACAGAAAATGATTTTAATATGTTAGAAAAATTGCATACAGCTGCAGCGTTTACCATTTTTGGTATTATTTTAATTTGGTAGAAGAATTTTAAAACGCATTAATTCGCTAAAACTTCATAAAAAATTCATTTATGGATAATTTAGTAAATATATGCCAGTTATTTAATCTACTACATTCATTTGCTCAATTTTTTCAACATTATGCCATATGTTGTCATCTCATAGCCACACTTATTCATTTCTCCAAAAGAATCATATTTCATTAATCTGCATTGTTTTTTGTAGTCATCGCTTAACAAATTGAAGTATATTAACTTATGTTGCTTTTACAAATGAGTTTATGATTTATTCGTTAAACGAATATATCAATCCTCTTCAATATCATCGTCATATTTGCGTAGGAAACAATTCTTTTAATCCGGCGTATTTCTAACGAAAATAATGTTATAAACTGACAGTTTTCAATTATTTATATGCTAAATTAAAGACACTTATTAATCTGTTAGTTCATTGACACCAATTTTCAGAACCAATTAAAATATTAAACAACAGACCCTTTACAAATAAATCATCATGTTTTTCTAAAGTGGCGTTTTTCACCCCATCAGTTCAAATTCTTCCAAACACAACAGGAAAAATATACTGGAAGTCTCTATACAGAAATAGTGTCACATTTCCCTTTACTTTTTGAATGCTAAACATAAACTTGCTACAATTAGGAACAATGCTTTATGAGATCATGTATTAAAAGTGATGAGAACATCAAACTGCACATTTCTCAAGAAACTTTCATTAGACTGAGCCACTGTATGAAATAAAAACCATAAAAACCCTGCTTCTAAAGAATATTCCCGCAAATAAAGAGGAGCATTGCACAGCAGAATCATTGATGATATAATCACAATCTATTAGTCGAGTACAAAGATGCGAAATTTGATACAATTCTCTATTGCTGGGATGATTCAACATCTTTCCCCCGTTTTTTTACCTTTGATCTAATTATTCTCCTACAAAACACAATGGAATCTGTCTTATCATCTGTCGTTTGTTCAGTTTATGTGGAACCCATTTTCCAACCTTTTGCATCTTCCCCATGGCTCTCAGGCGATCGGAAATGGCATTCCGGATGACAATTAACTGCTCCGCCATCATTTGTTGTGTTTGTGTATCGTCTTCGTCCAATATGGCTTGTAATTCATCGTCTTCAAACTTTTTTTGGTCAATTTTCACGTTCTTTGTCAATAACATTGAAATCGCGACTTTTGAAACATTGAAACCAGCGTTCACCAGTCTTGACAGTTGGAGCAAGATTACCGTTAGTCTCTACAAGAATTCGATGACTTTCCGATGCTTCCTTTTTTTGATAGAATAAGAAAATCATTATATGCCGCAAATGCTTTTAACTTGGCTCAAAACTCGACATGTTTAACAAGAAAAAGAAGTATGCTACTAACTCGTACACAACTAAACTAATATGAGGTTTTGTAGTAGGCAGTCTTACAAAAAAATGGAGCTTTGGGTTCCAAACGCTACTTCAATAGATTTCATGCGCCATCTTTTGACAATAAACCGAAAGTTTAAACATGCGCACCTGGTATATAGGAGAATAAACATAATTGGGTTCTCATTGGTAACATTAATGGCTTTTGAAATATGTGTCGCTAGAAACACATTCAATCTCCATTTTCATCCCGGTATAAACTGATCTTCAAAAATACCTTCCTTATTCCTTGACTGCACCATAAAAAACAATGCGGCCAATTCTTCTGTTCAGCGGTTAGAGCTGGGCGCGGACAAGTCAGTCAGTCAAATAAATCAGTCAGGAGACTCTTTTGTATGTATGTATATACAGATAAAATCACTCAATTTTAACTGTTTTCATTATGAACACATGATGCTCGTAAAAACTAGTAACAGCTTAAATAGAATGCAACGTTTTTAACGGATCTCTTTCTCTAAGGGTTGAATTGTATCAAGTCCCGCATCATTGCAAGAAAACATAAGGAAGCTAGTTATGTTTTGTCGTGAGTTGTCTTATTACTAATCTTTGTTATTTTTAACTTTTTACATTTTGTATTTACCATTGTAAATTAGCTGTTATTATATCCTCGCCCACGAAGTTACATAAAAATACTTTCAAATTTCCATATGAATAATGCCTAGCTATTAAATTTTTACAATAAAATTTAACACCTGTGTCTGGAGAAAATGGGCATTTAAACGAAACCTAAAATTTATAGAAACGTTTTATTTTCTCGTCATAAATCTACCGAATTGCAATAACTTAGATTTTACAAAATTAGGTTGTAAATTAAAGAGACAGGTTAAGTCAAGAGAGTCGTTCTGGTACTATCGAGGTTAATGATATGAAGGAACATTTTTATAGGCGAAAGAAACGGTTGCAATCATGAATGAAGCGTTGCGTTTGTAGATGATGCAGGTCATCGGTTCCATTGAGTATTTACATTTACATATTTCTTGCATAACTTGAATTAATTTTACTTATAAGGCGTATATATAGAGTGTACTAATAAATTTTAATTTCGTTATAAAATATTCTAGGCATTTATTAAGATAGTCAGCGCGGGTAATATTGATTAAAACTGAGGAAAGTGTGGTATCGGGTAGTGTATTCCTAACATTCTGACACAGTTACAATATAAATTAATAAAGTTAATACTAAGTCTCGCTGATAAGGAAGTATTTATGAACACGATACGGTCGCACATCTCCCCAGTTTGACCTAGAATAAGAATTAAAAAACGTTCCTAAAGATTTATAGTGGTTTTACATCGACAGCGGAGATAAGAAACTGAACCATATAAACAATTGTTTGAGAGGCTTGCATCACTTAACTGCCTAAAAGTGAGAAATGTGGATATTATCTGCCTAAATAGCAATTATTTTTTTAAATTAATAGAGCTACTGTAGAGGAAAACGTCTTTAATTATTATAATTTATAAAAGTTAGCCGAACTTACTAATGATATGTGAGGATTCGCTGTAGCGCTAGTTGAATGCTTTCTTCTTATTACTATGACCGTGAGATAGTTTTGGATATTTTTAATAATGCATTATATCACATACTATATGGCCTAATAGGTATAGTTAAAAAAATACAGTTACAAAACGTACAATTTGAAATATTCGGAATATGTCAGGTGAAATAGTAGAAAATACAGCCATTTATAGTATGAAATATTTGCACTAGACACTAAGATACGTTTTACTTAGTTTTTAAATCTTAAATCGTAGGTAAAGAAGCCAAAAGATATGGGATAGGCAGTAACAGGCCCTCAAGAAAAATAGTTGGAAGATATGATGTCATGTACAAACTAAGTGTACATTGTTCTGCTAAATATAAAAGTAAGTTTTGGAAACTGTAGGCCACTTATCGTTTCATATTTGGTTCGCGCTAAAATTGAGTCGCCCATCCTTACAAGGTTAAATATTAAATCTTAAAATAAAAGAAGAAAGTAACAGAAGGTTATAGATCGAATAAAATCGAAATTCTTGCAAAATATGACCACCAGCGGGGTTAGAGCATTCAATGCTCGGTTAAGCACATTCCAAAGGAATTTAACATTATCTATTCTCTCGCAATTCCTGCGAGCTGCTCCACCTACAAATCAGAAAACTACGATAATTCACGTGCCTACTACAGCAAACGAAAGTTGCATCTCCATTCAAAATGAAAGCGACTATTATGTAGTAATATAGAACAAGTATTCATAATTCAACTTATTTGATGCATATTCCGACCATAATAGGAATGAATCTGCTACGATGGTGGCGGTACAGTTTCTCACATAACTTTTCTCGCAATTATTGGACCGTATGGTCGAGTGGTACACGTGAATGGAAAGGAGGTCGGACGGGGTTTTGCAAGTTGCGGAATGTAACGGAACCGGAAAATCCATCCAGCGTCCGGAAATAAGCTTGGCGCTCACTGCCATCTCGATATGCTCTACTCACGGCTCTTTTCTGTTGTGTCATTAGCGTTTCGTCACCATAACACCGGGCATTAAATGCAAGGGATTTGCTCAAAAAAAGCGTGAAAAATCAGTTGAATTATTTCATAATGGATACTTGTTAAAACCGATTTATACGTTTTTTATGAAGCGCCACTAACGGGGGAATTCCGAGCGTTGAACTTTTGTCCCTTCAATCAGAGCAAGGCGAAAAATGCAATGTTTTTACTTGAAGTCTTTCCTCAGATCTCGATTAGGACTAAAAATTTGGTGATCGTGAAAACTGAAATAGATTTAATGTATATTCCTAGTTTAGTCGTGCTTTGTTACAGTTGTAAAATTGCTGTGAAGGTTAAATATTCTGGCCCTAGATTACGCTTTGCGGGTCTGTTAAATTCAGAAATTCACATTGCCCATTTAATTCCCTCATCCTGTAGAGTAGAAGCTTATTTTTGTATTGTTTCCTGTTTGCGTTTCAACAAAATTTGGACAGCTGCAATTTTGCTCGCATAATGTTCGTGACGCATCGAGGGGTTGCAGTTCTAAAAATAAATTAGGGCCATATGTGGTGCAGGAAATCCTTTTGGGCTACGCCAGAGCCATGATAATATACACACTATAACTACACAACCTTTATAATTTGTGCTCCGAGCATGTGATATCTGCAGGCAAACCACATTTGAGCGAAATGTCCTCATGCGCAACAATTGCAACAGAAACCATTTTTACGTTAATTTAACCTAAGCTAATAGCAAAATGTTCATATCTCCCACACATTGTTTAGCCAAATCCGATTACGCAACATAAGCGAAATGTAAACAAGGAGACAAAGGGTAATTAATCAAATAGTTTGTTCCACCAACTAAAAAACAAGCACTAACATTGTGTAACGTACTATACGACAAGCGTTACATGTCAAGGATTTGAAAAATCGTCCTAGCAATATGAAAAGTGCAATTTTTCATCTACGAGACCTGGCCTTATATGGGTTCCTACTACTGACTCATCTAGTTTACTATGCTCCATGACCTTCACATCAATTAGCGATATTCCAAATGTTAATGACCTTAATCTGCAATTTAGCATAGACCGTATATAATTTAGCATGTGAGCACACATTACAATGTACGTATTTTAATTTCACACTAATACATTATTTATTAAATGAAGTGTTAACAGCCGAAATGGTTCTTTAATCTTGATGCTGCAAATACAATAGATATAACAAATCGAAACGAGTGGGTAAAATAAATAATTATCCTAACAAAGAGAGGACAAAAGTGTATTTGCCAGACAAAATTTTAATTCCATACGTCTATGACGCCTCCGGATGTTATTGTTAAATCCAGCCAGCGAAACAATAAGATGTCTCGGCATCTTTTAATGTTTTGAAATTAATGTCTTGTTGAATGAACATATATTAAAATATTTATATGATTTCGTTCGTCCAAATAAAGCCCCGCCTTCCTTAATTGGAATTTCTAAGTTCGACCTTTTTTAAGATGGTAAACGGGTAAATAATTCTTTCATATACTGTTCGCTAGGAATTTTCACTTTCAATTTGTTGTCAAATATGGATTTACATCTGTTTGCTGAGATAAAATAGGAATTGCTTCACAGTCGTTTAATTTATAGACGGTTAGTACGATGCATGCAGCCACAACATGGGTACTTTAATACTGCATTCCGAAAACCCGTCCTTCAATTGTATCCTTGTTTACAGAATTCAAGGATTGAAAGACATGTGTGAGCCCCGAGAATGATCGTTTCGATCGTTCTATTCCGAAGTAAGAGGACCACTGTCCTAATATTTAAGTTTGGAAACTCTTGCAATACGTTATTAATTAATTTTGGAAAAATTCAAAAACTTATTTATTTTAATTTTGGAATTTCTTAAATTTGTCATACATTTAAATGAATTTGAACAAAGGCAACACTACCTCTATCATGAATATATGTAAAAATTGGTTGGTAAATTCTTAAGCGTAGTTTTACTTGTAAACTGTTCGTTTCTGTTAATTGTTGAAAAGCTAAAACAATAAAAATTTAGATCCAGAAGCGCTTTAACATTGTAACACAAAAAATGGATTTATATGTTTTAAATAAGTTTATAAGAACTGCAATGCGCACGAATTTAATATTTTACGTATACTGGTAAATATTTTCAATATAAGCAAAAAGTATTGCATTTTAAAATTCTTTAGAATACTTCAGAAATTAAAACCGTTATTGGACAGTATTTACAGAAACACGTTTCATCAATGGCAAGCAGTGTATGTTCTTCGGTTGAAATAATAGACTTTCCAACGTTAACAATCATACCTGAAGGAGTTAAACGTCACACGAAATTTATAAATAGAAGACAAACGCAGCGCCAATAAATTAGAATCAAAGAAAGTGCATTGCTTGGAATTTATCAGTTCGTTTATTTTCATGGGCTAAATTTGGCTTGAAATCTTAAAAATGTGGAATAAACGAAGTCGATTTAAATAAGCAGTAATAGCATTGGAGAAGATAAACGCTTTCCGAAGGACCTAATTGTTTTGCGACCGTAAATTCGGTAACCAGAATCACAGGCTATTCAGCCTGTGCCAGAATGCATCGCTGGTTGAAGTTCTGAGAGATGAGAAAGAGGATGGCAAACACCTGCTGCAATGAGTCAGTCATAACCTACATATCCATATCTAGTGGTATCTTCAAAATAATAGGTGGCATGTTAATTAAATGCTAGTGAACTGGGAAACTGGATTGGGTTGGGTAGATCGCACGGACATGAAGTGAAGAAGTCAGTCAGTCGCATGAAGCCATGAAAGTCTGCACCGAGTAACGTGATCTCCTCTGAGGGACGGATGGGGGGAATGAATGTCCGACGACGCTCTTCAGGTCACCAAACAAGAATGCAGGGTCGCCGGGTCGACCGTCTTCGTGCCGACATGGGTGATAACGGGCACTCATTACTACCGTTTTATGTCTTTTACACCCTAGAATCCTTAACTAGCCATGATAGGCTCAATATTAATAATAATTGCCTTGTTGAGGATACAAAGTGCCGACGACAGTGAGCAACTTGTTGTTTGGACAAATATCACATAGCTTAGTAATGTAAAATACTCTTTTGTAGGTGTTTGAGCTAGTTTAATTTTTTTAATAACCAATAATATCACTAAGAGTCATTGACGAAAACATTATTCTCAACTGGGGACAACAACTGCTAGCATGCCTCAAAAAGTATGTTATTGGAAAAAACTTCAAACAATATCATAAGGCTGCAAGTGGCTTAATACAATTCGAAATCTTATTACTAAATTTATTTCAAGAGGAATAGAATTAATGTTGGTGTAGTGAAGCTGATTTTGCCTGTATCTACTTATTATATGTCTAACTCATTGCTCTATCTTTGTCAAACATCAGAAAATCAGTAGTGCTAAAATACCTAATTTTTTACGTTTATAGCATAAAAGTACTGTTAGTTTTATAATAAAATAGAATAAAATCGTGGGTGTGATCCATAAATCAACCTGAAATCTTATATTTCACACGGTTTGCATGTCCTTCAACCTTTTTAAGGCTGTTGAATCATTAACACATCTTCATTCCGCGAGCGAATTCCAAGTAAGCGAAGCTTATGTAGTTCTAAATGATTTTTTCTATTACACTGCCTATTTCTTGATACACTAAGGTGGAGCAAGATGACTGTGTAAGTTCGATTCCTTGTTGAGTAAGGCGTATACTTGAAATATTTTAAATCATGATCATGCTTAAGCGCCACCTCCGAACAAACAAAAGTTATTTTATTATTGATGTATTCCTAATTTTCTATTGTATGTAGATTTTATATGAATTATTAAACATTCGTAAATCCTAAAAATCCATCAAAAACCGCTTAATCTGTACTTAATAGGAATATAAACGGACACTACCTCGCAATTACTGAATTTTTAACAAGTTGGATAAGTAAAATACATCAAGAACCTAGTAAATTTGGTTTACTAGTAAATTGTTCGCGAAATAGAAATGCGTTGAGGAAGAACACACAAAAACATTTTGCGAGAATATTACTAAGTCTGTTAGTCCTTGAATCCATTCCCAATTCGAGTAAAAAAAAGGATGGTTAATGAGTTGTTGATGAATTCTCAATTTATTACTGAATCAAAATTTTTAAATTTATAGACATTAAAATACAGCCACCAGCGTCTAAGAATTGAACCATGCTCTCAACATATGCAGATAAAGTACCATTTTCGGTGTTCATTTTTCATTCCAGAGCCTACTAAAATTAAATATTGTGCTAGTATATAAATCGGAAGTTATAAATTGTATACGACGAGTAAATGAGGCTATGAATAATAAGATTTAACTATATGTTCTATGATTTAATTTACGGCGAAGAACCCCTACATCAACATATAGAATAAATTTTACAAAAAATCCATCCAGAGCCCAACTCTTAGATTATTTGCAGAGTCGAGAAGCATTAAAGAATTCTCAGAAATATAATATAAAATGACAACAGCGTACGATTTTCGTGTTTTCAAACGTGTTCATTCTTCAAATCATACTAAATCTGCAAAAATAATTTTGAAAACATGCATGTATTCTGTAAAAATATGGACTGCCTCTCACTAAGAAAACTACTACATATTTCCAGAAAATTAACAGTCTTGTTTGTTCTAGATTCTCCTGGTCATGATTGGCAGTTGTGCAAAAAATGTAATATAAATTTTGCAATTTCTACTACATATGCATAAGTATTGCAACTCTTTAAACGTCACGCCCTAATTATTAAAAATTGTAAAAATTGCAATGCTTATCTGATTGACCCTAAATTGTGTATCAACTAATTTAGAATAGATTTTAAAGTGTATAAAAAATTACAACTCGATCAGTCGTCTCTAATGACTAGTTCATTTGCAACAATTTGAAATCGATGTAAGTAAACAACTACTTTCGGTGGTCTTTCACAAAAGTGACCAAAATGGACGAAGGAACTCTCAAAGCATGAATTCGTTAAATTTATGTATAGTAATATGGGACTGTAAACTTGCCGATTCAGTGCTTGATCTAGACTGAGATTTATACGAGTATTTTTTAATTATGTCTGGTGTCTGTCCTACATTTTTGGTATTTTGATCGAACTAAAATTTTATATGAAGTTTAAAAATCTGTCAACATACTAGAATATTCAAATGATATCTACTAGTCCGAAAAACGACAAGTAGCCACTAAATTCCTCAACTCTCCCGAAGAAGTAGCTCAAAGCACTTCTTGTTTTCTAGTCACATATCGCGAGGGAACAGCACATATTGTCACGATCATTTTCAAACAAGTCAATTTGAAATTGTACAGGACTATTTGGCAAATACAATAGTCACGTAAAGTGTGTTCTATAGCCATTACAAGTTTATATTCTTGAACGATCTTAGGGGCTCTTTATGACTTCTACGTGACTTTTGACGACTGTTCAAGCGCCATGTAACTCCACTTCAATACACACTGGACATCATTATTCATTAAATGAAATGTAACATTGACAACATGCGTTAAGTCAGCGCTATAAATAAAAAACTATACATTCAAAACATTCTGTTTAATATCCACATGAAACGGTCAATCCTAAATGATATTTACCGCCATACGTAACTGTAACAACTCGCCGAAACGCACAATAGTTTTTATTATTTGCATGTAAATTCTATTTGAAATTAATGAAGAGTGGCACAGTCACAGAAAAATAATATTGTGGTATGTGCGCGATTATCATGAGGCCAACTAAATGAACTAAATCAATGATAATATGATACAGCATACAGCAGGACTGACGTATTATATAAATGCATGCATAAATAGGCAGAGATACAGATACAGTAACTAAATCTATCCACAAAGAAACAAAGTTTATTTTATAAAATAAGTAAAAGCGACAGCAAAAAATTACTGTTAACTGTTTATTTCTTTGGCTCGAGGCGATGACAATATCCGCGAATACCAAAGATCTGTCTGTTTGTACGTAATTCTAGGCAAGTTGAGCAGGAAGAGCAAGTAGAAGAAGTAAACAAGCTGCAATTTTCTTCGGATCACTCCAGCATACGACATTAAACATTGATAGCACGCTGCTGTGCGAAACGCGAAGCACCAGCGCTGGGTAAAAACTATTTTTTATTCAAAGTCGCACTCTTTTGGAAAGTTGATGTGACTAAAATGGAAATTCACCAGAAACTATAAACACATAATAAGTATAAAGGACGTCTGATTTAAATTCTCTTTGTAATATACGCATCCTTCGCCTACATGAAAAGAATTTTATTAAAATTAGCCGACTATTCCCACAGATCTAGATGGGCACTGAGTTGTGTGTGTGTATTATAAGTGGCCTTCGTCTGTCAAAGCAAAATGTATTAAATTTGCAAATAATGCGATTCTATTAAAATTAAAATTCCACGTAGATATTGTGGAATTTTTTAAAGCGCCACATTTAATGAATTTCATATTTTAAACTTAACTTATTCTCACGACTGCGGCTGGTTTTGGCAGCACTAATGATAGAGGTCTTTAACATAATAATTAGTGGTCCTTATGTTGCAATAATTTAAATTAGCCTTTACGAATGTTTTGGTTATATCTGTTAAGCTATAAGGATGGTAAAAAAATACAATATGAAGATGCACTGCGTGATTATGATAAAATTCAACTTCAACTCTTATAATTACTGGGTACTTTGAGATATCTCTAATAGCGCAGTAATCCAATAAAATCTCGACTGTAACTATAATAATAATAATCTGTAGACGTGGTAATGGCCGCATAAAATATCAATGAAACGAAACCTAATAATTGCAAGTCGATTAAAATCAAATTATGCGAATCTTATGTAGATTAAGATGGGATAATTCTTTGGTTGCACGTTGCATTCCATTTTCCATTATATACTTAAATGGTAACAACGCTTTAAATTTGTCAATTTAATTTAAATTGTATGCAGGTATATAAAGTGGATATTTTTTTAAACGGTCTATGCATCACGATGTGCTTTTCATGGAATTTACATAATAGTCTGTAATGAATTACTGGCTAGTGAATCATGAACTTTGTATATGTTAATTGGTGGCTACACTTGTAGAGATACTAATCCACTTAGAGCTTGCGACAAAATATTCATAAATTTTTTTCGCGTCATCTTTTGTAACACTACCAATCAACCAAATTTAAAAAAATCTAATTATGCATCGTTATAATAGGTGCCGTCTATAAAAAGCATAACTTGGCAATATTAACATAATAGTAGTCAATTTGGTAAAATTCTTCAGATACCTTCACCTAATGACATATTTACTGCGTACGAAGAAAACTAGAATTTTATGCAGTGAGAAAATGTGCTACTAATACCTATTGTATTAATATGCCATTCCCAAGGTTGCCTTTTTAAACGGAGAAAATGTTATTCCTTGCTTTATATGCCTGTGTAGGTACATAAATTCCACGAGACATGCACGTTACGATCTCGTAAGGAAATTAAAATTCAGCACTGACATCAAATTTCTACTTTTGACTTTTACTTCGTAAATACCAAAGTAAACTAATTAGTGCAGTCGTGTTTGCGCAAATTAAATAGAATTTAAGGTCTTACAATAAAACTTGAACTTTCTTTATTTTATCATTGTAAAATATTAGCATACGTTTTGTTACGTGCGAATAAGATTGTATATAAAATAATCTCTTTCTTAGTGAGAATTTAGAAAAACCCAGTTTGGTATAAAATAGCATCGAAAAGAAAACGTTCTGTAGGTGATCTTAATAAATATTTTATTCATTTATAAAAATGGCATTCTTTTAATTTCGCTAGGACACAATCAAAAAAGTACTTTTAGGTAAATACGTCGCTATTAAGGAGTTATGTAAAAATATTTTATGAGAATTACGTAGTTGACGTGTTAGCTGTAATAAAGTGAATAGTATGCATAAATGTTTAAAAGCTGCACATATGCGTCATTTATTATCAATTTTCCAGCAATTTTACCTATATAATGTTAGACAAATTTTAACTAAATTATTAAGTATTCAACAAACCTTTCCAATTCAAGTGTAAACAAAATTGATATTGCTAACATCTAAACGTTTAAAGTGGATCAAATATATAAATTAAAGACCTATACATAGTTCTTTTCGTTGTAGAGAAGCTAGAGAAACCTAGAGTGCGTGATTCTGCATATTTCAATATTAAGATAAAAAAATATGAATCTTAAGTACAACTGATTATTATCTGGCCGTGCTAAAGTATCAATGAATAATAAACAGTAGCTCGGAAAACAAAAATCTTTATATTGAAATGAAGAAGTTGGAAAAAAATCAAAGCATTCAAAATATTTGCAGTTTTATCATGGGTATTATATAAAAAATACATCTCAAGTTTAAAGATGACAAAAAATCAAGGTACCCCCATAAATATTCTTTAGCTTGAGGTAGCAGTAAAGGATGATATTTAAATACTCAAGGTGTTTACTTTCGTGACAGCATATACAATTAACATTGTTTTTAATTAATTAATATGTGTATAGCTTAATGCATCCTGCAAAGCAGCTTAAACTTTCGCATAGAATACAATTTAATTGCAGGTAAAAATGATATAAATATTGTAAAACAATCAGAGCACGCTAGAAATACGTATGAACCACTTTTCTATAAACGTTCTTTGAGCTGCAGTTAATTTAGTATGAAATGACGGTTTAAAAAGAAGTAATTTCCTGTTGAAGTTGTAAACCGACAAATATTAAATGTAGAAAACATAATTTCAATTCTGCATTTGCAGCTTTAATCGGACATATATAAAGATTAATTGAAAGTTAATATAATGTAGAAGTGTTTTCTTACTATTATCTATTAAAATAAATGAATCTTAATGTAACTTTTAAGAAGAGAACTATTTAGGAACTTCTCAAAAAAAGGCATCTATGCTATCAGATTTGAAAATATAAAAAGATAAAAGAATTTTGCATTTAAAATTTTCACAAATAACGCAAGTAATGCGACCATTTATTCGTTTTCATCCTTTTAGTTTTAATTTAAAAATTATTGTATTAATTTAAATTTATTGCCCATTCTCATAAATGACAGAGCTGCATAAATTAGGGAAACTACCAGCATTTCGACGAATACATATATTTGCTTAACGCCATGCGTTAACATTTCTATTGACTTATTATGTCAATAATAAGCATTACATTCACTATGCATGTACAAACATTCCAGATTTTTCGGATTTAATGAGCTATTTTTAAAATGCATGCATGATAGATAATTTAGTGATAATCATTTAGTAAACTTCTTGCTATTCTTTGTTTTCCTATTTAAAATGTGTGTAGTTCGTTTGTTTATTATGACAAGCGGTAATTTAAATTGTTGATCCTATTAGATTTTGTTTCATTGATTTCATTTAATTAAGCGCCATTTTCTGTGAGAAATGGGGAAATAACAGAATGCTTCCTGACATTAATATATGTATGCAAGCCGGAAACATTTGCATGAACCTCAATTGATGTCATTAACAGTTCAGATAATAGTTGTTTAGTGTGTATTATTATATTGTCGATTTTAAATTCTCGATTATTACATGAAGTGTATAGGAAATGGAAGGCGCTTAAATCATTTTTGATCATTTTAGGCATATCGCCTCAATAGCACTTATTTAATACTAATAAACTAATCGTTCGAGTTGTCTTTAAAGTGTAAAGCGATACACAAAACTCCATATTATATTCTTATATAAAATTTCGATTGAACAAATTAATTTTACATGCCTGCCAAAATTGTTATGACAAGTAATTTTCGATCAACAAACCTGTCCTTTACTCGTTTTGTTTTAATTACAAGACATTTAAAATTTGAAATTATGAATTAGACAAATGATATAAATAATAGATAAGCGGTAGGAAGTGCAAAACATGAAAATGTGAGTATATAAATCTAATCATTTATAAGAAGACGCTAAGTGAACAATCCAGATTTAAAATTTTGTACCTAGCCCCAATTATGTAATTTTTAAAAGTACTTACAAATTTATTGAGGATTTTTAAATGTTAATCAAATTATACAGCGCGTGGAAACATGAAGTTGGAAAATTAAGTGCATGCCGATGTGATATTAGGATACCTATGGAATTTATACCGTGTAAACGCTTTCAAACCAGTAATTTTAAATGGTACGATTTGAATATTAATTGATTTTGAACACAAGTCAGCGCTTTGCCGTTATAAATACGATTTATACCTAACAGTGATTGGGCAAAAACCCCCGGCGATTAGAGGACAAAAGTAACATTATTATTTACGCGCAAACCGCACTAATTACCCAGGTTTATACCTGAACGTCCACTTAATAAAAAGCGTTCGAAAATATATTCGGCAGGAGGCACCGGAATCAGAATTCTGTCGGACATATTTTCCAATCATAAGGACCTTTATTCGTTCGTTATGTGCCCTACCTTGGGATTGTATAGACTCAACGCAGACGACCGCTGACATACAAGAAATTAAGAATTTGCCGCGCCTAATACATATTTTGCACTACATCATTTTCAAAACCTCTTCATAACTGTTCAAAGTCTGTAACCACGTCTAACGCGATTTACTCCACAAAAAATATATGTTTAATCTACGAAACCCACATCAAATCAAATCCACAGATTCATGCGAATTCCCGTTACATCATGTGTTAACAACTTCTTTTTTGGTAATTAAGGACCACATAAGATTGTTTGAAGAAGTTGATGTTACCTTTCTAGGAAATTACTGCCGCTTGTAGTAATCCCAAAAATTGAATTAAAAACACCACAAATAACAAATGTCATACACTATAACGCACGGTATCACCACTTTATAAGTTTTAAACGTGTTTACTTACTCTCACATCACACGGCTTCCCATAACACCGCGTCTTTCACTCCGCACCGTGATGCATATTTGTAACATACAACAGGTGGTTCTACAGAACTCCACACAAAATACCTTTTGAATCCTGCCGTTGGCAGCACTGGCGCAGCGTTGGTTACCAAACTAATTTTAGTTTGCACCCCTGCATTTACTGTTACTTATATTTGTGTCAACACTGATTATTGTTACTTTAATATTACTTAGTTTTTTAAAGATTTTTCAGTAGTTCAAGGGAGCAAAAGAAGATTTCAAAATGATGAATTCACAGAGTGTATTTGGAATTCAAAGTACTGCAGGCGCCGTCCCCATTAGAAATGAAAAAGGTAAAATAAACTTTTATTCTAACCTCACTATTTTCCTCGCCCTATTGGAATAGCGTTTAAGACTATAATAGAGTTAACAGTAAAGAAACTTATTGTAGATTGAGACATTATGATTTATAGTACACATTCGTACCCAGAACTATACTTTATTACCCAAAATATTATCCCTAGTACAAGGTTGTTTTTATTCCGATTGAAATAATGATGAAAGCGGCGAACTCCTGCACTTTATCTCATATGTTCTGTAACGTGTGCAACATACCTTTTCGAGCCACAACCCTCATGTCAACATACCATCTGATCCTTGGCCTTTCGAGACTTATCGCCGCGGTATTCATTCAGTTATTGAGCATTTTGGCATTATGATCTATTGATCTACACTTTGGATTCATTACGATTTTACTTACATCTTCTATCGCCCTGCTTTTACTTTTCCCTACTAGAGTTCTATCCAGTACTTTATTTTCAATATTTTGGTTCCCAAATTAAGCCAACTCACTTGAATTTTTTTGATCATTCTTGCAGTTAATGCTTATGTTTCTCTGATATCTAACCAAATTGGGGTTACTCGATATTCTAGAACCAAAATTTTAATTTTTGTTGTTAATGATGATGTTTCCAAGTATATTGTTTCCAGAAAAAAAATTAAAATTCGGAGTAAACTAGTTTTCAAGTTAAGGAGTAGTAGATGTAGGAGGTTTTTTGTTGAAATAATATTGAAATATGGTTGACAATCGCTAGTTGATTGGAACCCTGCTACATCATAGAACTTAAATGCATTTTATTGCTATTGTCTTATCCATACTGTCCGTGTATTCTATATTATAGTGTTTATTATTTTTACTCTACTATGAATGTTTTCATTTTAATACATTATTTTGAAGTGTGGTTGATTTACATGTTAGCAAAAATGTGATCTAAACTCTGCGAATTTACAAAATTGTAAATAATAGCTGATCTAGGATTGAACATGTTAACTTAAATTAAATCTGGAGCAAATATATGCTTCATATATTAATTTGTTGCTCTCAGCATGTACCATAAATCTTTGTTAGTTATTATTAATAGAAAGTTGAAACAAAAAATATTTTGCCTTCAATTTCTAACATCTACCACCCCTTTACGTTTCAGAATCTATTTATAATACAACCTGTATGATTTGTGGGTTAGATGCACATTATTTTAATTATGCTCATATTTATTGTTACTTCTTCTGTTTTTTGTTTTAGTTTTTGACTACTTTATGCAGTTCTTCGGGTTTATTAGGAATATTTCTTTGTCTGCATGTTTCAGGTTGTTTAGCCCAATGCTTTCTTGCAAATATCCTTCGTTGCTTAGTTTGAACATCAGAGGTGATATTATGGTGCCTAGTGTTAGATCTTTATATATATTCTATAAGATTGGTGCATCATGAAATGATTTGACTATAGATTATATTTTAATGTTTATATTTTTACTTGTTTTAATGATATTACATTGTTTACCATTGTTTTCTAATGCAGACACTTATTGAATAATAGTTTGAGGTTTTTAAAAAGTTCTGTGTCACCTACTTTTATCAGCTTTGATGTTAATCGTCTTATTACCTGGTGCTTAATTTGTTTTTAGATCCTTAATATCTTACATCAATGTCCATGTCCTCTATATCTATATGTTTAATTGTTCTCTCTGTAATTGTTGCTAATTATCTGACTTTTGAGTTATACAGAATTTCTCTACTATATCTGATATCTTTCTTATTGTTTGTATTAACAAATTATTACTTATTAAAGTCACCATATCTTTTATTTTTCATATTAGAACTGTTATACTTTAACTATCTTCTACTGCCCTCCTAAATTTCTGCAATGTGTTCCTGAATTTTTATATGAATATGTTTATTTATTTCAGTTAATTCTACTTTTTCCATGTTTACCTTCAGTTGCCAAACATTACTGGCCAATTTAAATAACTACATAACAAAATCATATATATAATAGTTTGCATGTTGTTCATACCTTTAATTTAAGCTTTAAACAGAACTTATATTGAATAACCTTGTAAATTTTTAGTAATGCAATTTTAAGCATTATCACTAAACAAACAGCAGCATTGGCATTACTATTATTTCTCCATATATTTTTAAACTTTTATGAACAAATTGTTATTTTTTTTAATATTTGATATAATATATCAAATGTACAACTAGGTAATATTCTAGTTGAGTAGCATTCCGGTTAATTTTCTAGTTGTTTAAGTTGCCTCAAGACTTGCAAATAAATTCTGCTTGCTTTCACTGTACCACTCACAATACTTGAAAATAACCAGTAATCTTCTACCATTCACAACTGGGCAACTGTGTCTTCAGTCCAGCTAATTCAAACTTTGCCTTTAATTAAAAATGTCTACTAATCTTTTAATATCAAAAATGTAGTGACTGTGCTAAGCAAAGCAAGAAGCATTTATTTTATTGTTTAATAAAAAATATGGAGTGTCTCCACTCAACATTTCCTTATAAATATATGTACTGCATAAAAGTATATGCGATTAATAATAACAAATCCACAAACACATATACGCTATACAAAAATAAAAACAAAAGTTGCAATTTTCATAATTTCAAGTTGAAACTATACATAAATGTATTCTCTGGAATACCAGCCAAAATTTTTCCTAAAAAATCGCAACATTGAACGCCCGTAAACCTGCATTATATTCCATTTTTAAAGTATGAATTCATAACATAAAGAGCAAAACCGATAGGCTGAGATTCGACGCCAAATGTAATAGAAGAAGAAGCATCTTAGCCAGCGTGTGTCAAATTTTCTTCACAAGCTTAAACTTTAAATCTAATATTTTGTATGCTAGTAATATAATTTAATAATAACGCTACATTTTTCCTATGTAGTAAATGAATGCTACATTAGTACTTATTTTATTCCCACCAAAATTAAAAATAGGATTTAAAATCAATTGTACCAAAAAAAATGTAAAACACTGGACCAGACTCAAACGCCAGACCGTGGCATTAAATGATGATAGCGATTTATAAATTTTAATAAGTTTTGCTAGTTTTTGGCTCGATAATGGAATAAAACCTATGCATTAGTGCTTTCTATATAGTAATTCTTCATTCTTTAGCACCTCAACCGAAAATATTGCTAAAAAATTATATTTTTTTGTAACAAGTTTTTACAAAAAAATCAGTTTCTTGTAGTTTTTTTGCCTTGAAACATTATATATAAGATTTTTTTTAGTGTTTTTCGGACATGTAATAAATTTTACGTCAATAGTTCTTTGTAAACGCTTAGTTTACTTGACAGAATCTCAAGACTTTGTTGGTAAACAGGTACTTCGACTGTCATAAATACCTCAACAGTTGATACAGATTTAAGTTTTTGCAATAATAACCGTGTACCAAATTTCATCGCTTCTCCTCAAATGGTCTAACCACTATCATGTGTACATACATACACACACAGACAGCATGCCAAAAATGGTCAAACTGAAGTCAGAGGTACTCAAAACATTCTTAGCTGCAAGATGCCAAAACTGATTTACTTCGAGTATTCATTCTGTAATACCTACATCAGAAATATTAAATGACTCCAATTTATTTTTTTATGTAAATTTCAGGTGAGCTATCTATGCAAAAAGTCAAAGTGCACAGATATGTCTCAGGAAAAAGGCCAGATTACGCACAACATGAAAAGTCAGAATCAGAAAGCGAAGAAGATGACTTTCTGGAGAAACGGAATCAACACCCATATCCTGCTCCATCGCCAGAACAAGTGCCTAGTGATGATGACATGAATGATCCACGTTTAAGGAGATTGAAAATCAGAGAAACAGATACAGAAGTCAGACCCGAAAGGCGCCGCCACATTGAAGAACCTGAAATTTTGCAGTCCAGTGAAGATGAGGAAGAAAAAGAACCAATCAACCTACCTGGTAAGTTTCTTGAGTATTTTTAAATTAAATCAAAAATAGATGAAATTCCTAGGTTGTATTTTAAAGTTTAGAATAATTATTTATAATTTGTTACTACTTTTCATTCAGAACCAAAGCACACATTAGAAGCACCTGAAGATGATGAGTCAGAAGTGGAACTAAGCGATAGCGAAATAGAAAAACGAAGAGAACAACTCAAAACTCGCATACTAACCAAACAGGAAGAGGAAGAATTTATGACAAAAGAAGAAGAAAATAAATCAGATTCTGAATCATCAGAAAGCTCGGAATATGAAGAGCTCACAGATTCAGAAGAAGAAACTGGGCCACGCTTGAAACCCATTTTTGTTAGGAAACGTGATCGGCTTACAATCATTGAAAAGGAAAAAGAAACACAGAAACAGAAACAAATAGAACTTGAAGCACAACGAGTTGCTGAAGAAAGACGCCGACAGACACTTAGGATGGTCGAGGAATCTATACGCAAGGAACAACAGCTAAAAAATAAGGAAAACAACGAGCCCAATATTAATGATGTTTGTACTGACGATGAAAATGATGAAGTGGAATATGAAGCTTGGAAGCTAAGAGAGTTAAAACGTATAAAGCGAGATCGCGAAGAAAGAGAAGCGTATGTAACAATTTTTATTTTAATTTACATATAATGCAATTGCTATGCATTTTATTCTACTTTATAAGTTTTATACTTAACAAGAGGCTAATTATTTACTTGGACTTCTTACAGAATTGAAAAAGAGCGACTTGAAATTGAACGAATGAGAAACTTGACTGAAGAAGAACGCAGATTGGAAATGAGATTGAACCCCAAGCAAGTTACTAATAAAGCAGTTAAAGGCAAATATAAATTCTTGCAGAAATACTACCATAGAGGTGCTTTCTACCTTGATAATGAAGATGAAGTGTACAAAAGAGACTTTTCACAAGCAACTCTGGAAGATCACTTTGACAAAACTATCCTGCCCAAAGTTATGCAAGTGAAAAACTTTGGCAGGTCAGGACGTACTAAATATACTCATTTGGTAGATCAAGATACAACACAGTTCGATTCCCCATGGATAACAGGAACATCTCAAAATGTGAAGTTCCATAGTACACAAGCAGGGGGATCAAAGCAAATATTTGATCGGCCGTCACTGAAAAAAAGGAAAGTCTAACTTTTAAAAATTATTTCTTATAATTTGTAAATATTGATATAATAAATGTAAATGATAATAGCTATGCGTTGTTTCATCTTTTTAGTTTAAAACATCTATATATTAGAGAAATTAGCTAAAAAATAATGATAATTTCAATGGATCATTGATCAGATGGAAGGCTGATCTTTTAAATGGTGTAAAGTTTGTGTGTATATGTTATAGAAAAGAATTTATGACATTTCATTGTTTAAAAGAAGAAAATAAGGATGACATTTTTATAACAATTCACATTTTAAAAACTATAAATGCCGCAGAGGGATATTGAACTTTAAATGTTTGTTTAAATCTAAGAAGTGCATATTGACCCATTTTTCAAAAGTTGACTATAAAGGAGCTAATTATTATGTCTGTTTGAGTTTAAAGAAGTGCATTTTAAGCCATTTTCCAATAAAGGGCAATTAAATATCTACACCACTGTTAATGCTAAAGATGGGAAAATTGACATGATTTTTCTTTATATTTTAAAAGATCAGGAATGTCTCCACTCATTCCAGTCTAAATACATGTAGAGCATAAGTGAAAACCTGTGAATCTTAATAATTTAACAATAAAAGACGTATGTACAAAGAAAAACATATTTTTTTATAATTTACTTACACTTCATTATTTTTAACAAAACAATAAAATCATACAGAATCTTCAATTGATTCTCAGTAAATATATATAACGGTGGCATTTTTAATTTAACTTTATGTAATGTGCAATGTTTTATATTAACAAAGAAGTAAAAAAAGTTCATAGCTAAAATATTGATTCAATTTGCTAGTGTAAATTTATTACTAAAAAAATCAAATTTATGCATGTTAAGATCCACTTTTGGTTTCCCAATTCACACAGAACTACTTGTAGCTAATTACTTCCAATTATGCTGAAAATTATACCTACTATTTTTTCGTTGCATTGAAAACTTGCACATACTTGATACCTCTATTTTAACAAATAATTGACTTGAAAATATTTCATAACTGCATAGATAATCACGTACTTCCGGTGGTCCTACGTGCCTCAAAACTTGATACAGATCTAAGACTTTATACCAAATTTCATTGCTCCACTTCATAGAGTCTGGCCGCTATCATGTTTACTTAGACACATATATCATGTCAAAATGGAATCATGGCCTCAAACCTTGAAGATCCATCAAAATTTCAAGGTCGAATTTTTTTTACTATACTTCATATAGTAATATTTTATGTTTTGCCAGTCTTATTTTCATTAAGAAAAGAGAGAAAATTGTTTTTTGTAAAAATATCTATTCTTCAATAATCATTGATCATAGATTAAGGAAATTGGTATTCATATTCGTCTTTGAAAATAATATGGCACACTTTTTACTGTTTAAAAAAATCATTCAGAAAGCATAAAAAAGTTATTAAGTGGAAAATACTGATGTTTCACATAATGTTAATGCTGCAAATTAGAAAATTTAATTCAATCAATCTGAGAAGTCCACAATGTTAAGGATTTCTGTATTTGTAGACTAAAGATAGTGTTAGAATTATCTGTGATTTAAGATTTTAGTTGTAGCCCATTTCGCCTCATATTTGTCATTGCATGTCAATATATCAAATTAATTTTGCATATCAAGTTTAAAAAAAGTTCTAAAAAAATGTATGTTCGATTTATAATGATCTAGCAATATAAACATTAGTTATGCAGTTGTAAAATATAGAGTATTTCAAGTTAATCTTTTGGGGTGATTAACCAACTATTGTTTGTTAAAAACAAAGAAAAAACAAGAAATATATTTTAAAGAATTACTATTAAATAATATAAAATCTTATCATCTTAATTGTACGTTTGGATAAAAACTATCAATCTTTACAGTTATTTTCATTACACTGATTGGGCGAATATATTTTAAGTTTTGTTTTTTTCCCATAAGCCGTCTTGATAGGTATATAGGTATAAATACTAAACCGAAAATTTTGTTTAGTAGGGCAACCCTTACTATACTATTCTCTTAAAGGAAAACTTTTTTAGCACTAATAGACTAATAATATTTCCATAAAAATATGTAATTAGAAGTTATTCAGATAGTTGTAAACATTTAATATTGCAAACATTGAAATATTTTTTGATTAATTGAAATAAAACAATGTTTAAAACAAAACAGTAAATAATAGACTTAGTGGGAAAGTGCAGCAAGTACGCAATAGAAATTGTGTTTCACTTAGTAAAAGAACTTTTCAGTATTAAAAAAAATAGTAAATAATTTGATTTTTGCCATTAAATTTTGGACCAGTTTTTCAAAGTCTATTTGAACAAAGATTAGGATAAGTAGCATTTATTTTCTATTTTTAATATGTAATATATTCGATTATTGCAATCTCTGTTTAAGCGAAAAGGAAAACAGTCAGAAGATGCGTTCAAAATATTAATTTCAGCATCATTTAGTACATTAAAATTTTAATGAAATGGATATAAAGCAATATTTTAACTATAATGATTTATATGGATTTTTAAACAAGTATCTTATTTTTAAGGAAATCCAAATATGGTTCCTCTCGGAAACAGGACTATCATAATCTTTTCATATTTCCTGTCAGTCTGTCACTATTTTTAAGGGTGCTCATTTAACAGATCCACACTAAACAAGAAATGTGAGGAAATGCTGAGTTAGTAAAGCTTATTTCATTCTTGTTGTACTCTGATTTAGTATGGCTTTTATATATTTATTAAAATGCACCATTCATATATTTTTATTATGCTTATTTAATCCTTTTTATATATTGGTGTAGTCCTATGCTTTCATTTAATCCTGAAAATTAGAAGTTTTGATAGACGCTCAAATTGGTTGTGCCAACGGCACACCTAACCATTTTCTTGGTGTTGGAAAGTTGTTTTACATTGTCAATTAATTTTATTTGGCATTGCAACTTACAATTTAGGATTATCAAAAATGTATGTGGCCTATGTAATGGTCTTAATTGACAATTGTACTAAGAAATAAAAATCTAGTGCCCCTCTTTGAAAATAAGGGGATCCTCCTAATGTTTCCTAATGAAATAACCAGTTACAGCTATTTATCAGAATTAAATGAAAAAAACACTGTAAATGAACTAAAATAATTTTGCTTGACCTGGGTTCAATTTCCACCTAGGAAAAAAGAAAAAGAAAAAATCTGAATTACTGACACCTACTATCGTGAATTCCCACTGATAGCTTGCAAAAGGATTAAATCTGTACTTGTCAACTAGCATTGGCATTTTCAATTTAAAACAAAACCTGTAAATCGGACATTTGCGTTCAATACTAATAAGTCCACTTTGGAGGTAGTAAGAACTAAGATACCAAAATGCACAAAATCAAATAGAGAAAAGAAAATTTAAGGGGGTATACTCCGCAACATGGGTCGAAATACCTGCACATGTTGATGATGATATATACTAATACATACATACAGATCAAGGTTTCAGTATAGGATTGACATAAATATATGGGAAGAACTGTTCGACGGCATCATTAATGATAACAGGTTCAATTCGACATGTAAATCTATATTAGTTAAAGAAAAACATAAAAAGCAACCTCATGAAAACTCTTAAATGCATACAAGCCAAGCTGTGGGGAATTGCTTACCATAAATTAAATTAATGTAATATGATATTGAAATAAAAGACTACTTGCACTGCTTTTAACTTTGATTTTATTTCATAAAATAACTTATAAAAATTTCCTCTGCAATTTGTTTAAAAAATAATAGATTCTTTCCAATAGCAAAGGCATCTGCTAGGAAACCATGTACTTTTAAACAAGTGTTCATAGCAGAATTGTTCAGTGTTCAATATAAAAACCGTTTTCAAAACTTTTGGAAAGAATTTATTGCACACTTTAAATGTTTGATGTTAATACAGCAAAACTTGGGTATCTATATCTTCAAATGGTACTATAAAACCCAGTTGCTCAAATACATCAAAATATGCAGATAGTGTTAATACACAGATAAATAAAAATATAATTTAAATTATCATAAAAAGAAGTGAATCCCCCTGCACATATATGCTATTTGCCAAAACAAACTTGATTAATGATGTTTACCGATCATTTGTTGTATATTGTTAACATAAATTTATTATGAAATGATGTTAAAAAAAAACAAAATTTATCACAAAACTTGCAAAAAAATAAAAACCTATAGATACTCAACCATTAAGTATGCAATGTTTTCCTTTAATATTTTTCAATTATAGATTTAAAGGTATGTAATTATGCCCATTATGGGAAAATCAAAGATTTATAACTAGTGACAAGCTGAATTGTCTGAATGTTTGTCTACCATTTCTATGAATATTGGACACTAAATACTTTATTACATCGTTAAAAAGTGAACACCTTTATAGTATTTTTATTATTCTTGCAAGGAATTTGTAATGATGGGAGTGTATTTATTTGAGCTAGTAACAGCATACTAAAATAGTTTTAATTATTTTATAATAAATTATGTATAACCTTCAATGAAACATTGTAGTTCTTCACACATTTTTAATACAATATATGTAAACTATACAGTGCCTATAATACGCACGTTTACTTTAGAAAATCAGTGAGCTGTGTTAACATGATTCACCTTTGTTTGAAATGATGAAACATTTCTTTTTCCAGAACAATTTTGTTCAAATATTTGTGTCCTAGCACATTGTTGTTGGATAATCAACTTTTGCATTGTTTGCAAATGTTATTTTTTATTAAACTTGTAGTTATTGCAGTTTTGCTAACTAAAAAAATTCGGAATGGAAAATCTACTATATTTATGTATCAGTAGAGAAAATACCTGCACACGTTGCTAAGTACATAATAATATACAGAATGATTTACAGTGCTTTAAAGATGAAGCAACAAATCTTGTCAATAAGAAATAGACAAACTAGGGTAAACCCAGCTCCAACAACTTAAAATCTTTTGGAAGGTACATTTATAAATTGGTATAACTCATTGAGCAAATGTACACAATACAAAGTGCATCTGTTAATTGTGCAGATACCTTGCCTTCATGTAGAAACTTATATAAACAAAAAAAGTCTTATACCATAATTGACAAAAACTATGTGAATCACCATAGCAACAGTATTAAAAATAATATCTAATTTTTCATTACAAATTAAATAGGAATCCTAATATCAGTAAACAAGAGTTATCAAAAAATTATATCTAGTTGGTTTTCTTAATCACTATACGCTTTGATAAAATTCCAAATAAATAAGAAAAATGTGAATTATGTAGGTTCCCGATTAATTTTAAAAACAGGAATGCTGCAAATTGGACTGGAGCTACTAGTCTTATTTTGTATGCAACAGGTAGCCATTATCCCAATTTTTAAATCAATTTAACTTAGTTATTTTTAATTTCTGACAATGATGATGCATGATTTTTATTAGTTATGTAAACCCTGTTTGAAGGAATAGTATTTGCTCAATGAACGAATACCTCTATAATAACTAAGTGGTATTTTTCCGGCACTGCATAGTCAATAATTAATTGCACATATATAAATTATAAGTTTAGTTATAATTTATAACAGTGCATTCAATTATTGTATATATTGGCCTAATCTTCTTTAGAAGAAAATTAATTTACTTAGTGACATAATAGACTTATTTCTTAGTTCTAAGTAAGATCCAAGCCAGATAATTTTCTGTATTTATCAAAAAGTAAGAATCTTAGAGATATAGGTCTGTATGTAATCATGATAACACAAAACTATAAATCTATAAATTTTTTTAGCTAATATGGGCAAGTGTGAGTGAAATTGCATGGGCTTCAATCGACACTACCTTTTTGAATAAAATTCTTGATTAAAATTAAATGTACAAGTTAAAAATCTTTGTTAATAAGCCCATACCAAACATGGGATTGAATTGTTGCAAGAATTACTTTATTGTATGAAATTAATAAAATCGTTTTAATTCAATGAAATAAATAATTTATACAAAACAACCATAAAATTTGTAACTATTATTGATTATCGAATATCATTTTAGTAGTTGCGGAAAGCATCAAGTTTTATTTGAGTGTTGTAGGGGCAATATGGTACATAGCTGAAGTAACGGGGACAATTATAGATTTATAAAGTAATGTAATATCTAAAGTAACTGAGGACAATTATAGATTTATAAAATAATGTAATATAAAAAAGCTTTAACAATATAAAATCTATTAAAACTAAACACAACAAATGAAAAAATAAGTAACAAAATAGTAGACGATCACATGGTTTAGCAATAAACGATGTGTTCCTCAACTATGTTGTACCTGTGTAAAATACAATGTAAAGCACATTGATCACAACTTGAAACATAATTTGCTAAAACTATTTTAGGAAATTAAATACAAGCAAATTATAAATAGTACATATTTGAAAATCTTCTGAAGGCAATATTGTGACTATCAACAGGCAACAACTGTTTAATTTCATAATACAAACTGAATAAAAGCTATTGAGGCATGGAACTTAAAAACCTGAAAACACTTGACAAAGGGGACGATTTCATTTGATCCTATCAGTCTACACTGAACTGGATCAAATAAAATTGTTGGTGTGCCATTTCAAGTTTTTATGCCTAAATAGTTTTGGCCTACTCTTAAGTTTACCAATTTTTAATTTACTAAAGTAGATTTAGCGGTAACAAGCAACATACATTATGAAATTTGCAATCAATGTGCATTGAATTGGAAGTGTTATTTAACTGCAACACATAAAACTTCAATTAAGAAGCCTCAAAGCTATTTTAGCAGCTGCCTTTTTGGCTATATTTTTGTTATCGCCGAATCCATGAACTCTTTTGTTTGCACCTTTCAACATGAAATCCAATTTGACCATAACTTTTCCACTGTCCAGCTCTGTATGTTTACTAAAATTTGAAATTAACACATATAATTTATTATTCCTATAGATTTTTTTTTTAAATAAGGGGTTTTATAGTGTGAACATTTATAAAGAAAGCCCTAAAGTTAAAACAAGATTTGAATTAAATAGAAATCAGTTTTTAGTCTTTAGATTATTTTTTTATCGGCCTATAAAAACACACAGGATAGGGTTACATATTTGTGGAATAACACATTGGGTAAATGACCACTACAGCATTACTTCACTTATGTAGAAGTTCCGCAATCTCTAAACCATACAGAGCATTATCACCTTTAATGGTCTTTCAAATTATATCGACGCGCCCAATATGCCGAAAGACATTGCTATTTCAAACAATATCTCATAGGTTAGGCAAAATGTTAACTACTTTATCACGCATATGATATGGGGTCTCGCATACCCTTTGCATAGATCGTCGACTTCAAATAACCCCATAAAATGTCTTATGCAGTAATGGAATTCTTGCATGGGCTAAATAGCATGTAACACCCTTTTGTGGTAACCACATATTGGTCACATAAAAACAATGTAATTTCAGTAGAGAGAATGTTATCAAGTTACGATATTAAGCCCCTGATTCAGTCTCATTCTAGAAGAAACATGATCCAATGATGCCTCCAGTCCATAACTCGCACAAAACAATGACACATTGTCATGCGAGTTCTTCAAATCTCAAACGCCACAATTTCGGTCTTTAACAAAGCCATCATGGGGAACAAATGCTTCATTGCTAAGGATAACTTTGTTAAAAAAATCAGCCTCCACTTGTTGATGTTCAATAATCCATTTGTTGAACTCTTTTCTCTGTACATGATGATTAGGGCTCAGTTGTTATGATAATTGAATTTTATAAGTCTGGAGACAGATCTTTATGGAATGTATGCTACTGTAGAGAGCTTCTTTAAATTTGCAATCCTTGTTCATGGCGTTAAAGAGATGTTCCTTGATTTTCATCAATACTCTCATGTATTACTTCAATATTGGCAATTGAACAGTTTACTTTTGGACAAAAGTGTGTTTAGCGATTCCAACTGAAGCCCAAGTTCCCAACTTTGAAGTTTTGTTTCAGGGTTGCCAACAATTTGCTACACAAATGATGACAAATTCAATTCTTGCATTAATTTTGGGACACTATAGAACAATTCATTTGGTATTTGTGTTTTTACACTTTCAGATTTGCTCGTCACTATGACTTTTTGAATTTTATATAAATTACTATAGTATGGCTAAGGTTATGAAAACCCAGAATCTTTAAACATAAAAATTTCAAAATGCAGGCCTTGTACAATTTGAAGAAAAATAGCTCTTTATAAAATTAAGGGTTTAGGCCTCTACAAGATTTTCAAAATCAAGTTTTTAATTATTTGAAAGGGTCCCTTAGGATGTTAAAACAGGCATCCGAACAGATTATCGACAGGAAAGATTTCTAAGTACTTGTTTTCAAATTGTAGTACAAAGCTACCATTTGGCAGCAACCCGCTCATGACTGGCACAAAGAATAGTATTGTAGGGGACTAGAGTAAAGTCTACGGCAGTTGATTTTGAAGCTATTTGAAGCCACCTGTATAGACTATTGCCAAATTCATCTTTAGAAATGTCGATTGAAATCAATTTTATGCAAATATTTGAAAAAGATGCAATTTGTAAAACAATTGTATTTTTTATAGAAAATTGTGCAAATTTTTATATTTTGTGAGCATGAGTTACAAGGTACCAAGTGAATTGAATGCTAGTACATCTAAAAAAAATTAGAAGCAATTGAAAGATATGTACAATATTGTTGTGAATTCAGGTTTTAGCTATCATATGATAAATTTTATTGCAGTTTTTTCAGTAGTTTGTTAAGTGTAGAAGTCACAAGTTTAGAATTCAAAATGGTAGAATCCCGTGAAAAATGTGTAGACTGAGATATCAAGTGGACCATAAACCATAGAATTAAAATTTACACGCAATTACTTGAAATTAGTTTGGACAGAATAAAAATGTTATTCTATGCAGGGAATTACATCAGCCTATGTTTAACTTTTTTTTTATAATATGGTTGCCATAAAAATTTCAACTGCAACTAAACTAATTTGTAAAATAGTATGATGAAAGCACTTAAAGGAGAGACATACTTCTATCGAAAATGGAGAAAATGGATTTGTTTGGCTTAGTGACTTATTGGCTATTACAGTGCAAAAAGTCAGAAACTACTCGGAGATATTAAAATATTGTAAGACTTGTGAGTGGTTGAAGAACAAATGAGACATCAAAACCATAAAGATAGGTGCAATATGAATCAGAAAGGATCAGCAGGCAAACGAGATTAGTGGAGTTGTTTCAGTGATCCGATGCTTTGCAACAGATAAAATGCACTGATTATATTGGTATTTATAAGACTGTTAAGGGGTATTCTGGTCGAGAAATTTATAGTAGTAATATTCTTAAAATCTAGACTTTTAAGAATATCTTGCAGTAGTCTGTCTGGAATGAACAAACAATAGACGGCAGGTAAACTCCGACTATCTGGGGAGAGTTTGCATTATGAAAATTTTTGTATAAAATAAATCTTTTGAAATCGATTGTGTGGAAATACGATATAACTACATTTCTTCATGTTGAGCAATTAGGTTAGCTCCACTTAGTCTTAGTCGAGCCCCGTCCAACTCGATAGGGTGACGTTGACTAACTTCTAAGGGAAATTACAGTCTGGAGGGAATGAAGAAAGAAAAAAAAGTGAGTGTCACTGCTAGGTATCACAAAAATTATTAATTACCCATCCACATTTAGCTTTCTTTATGAGCTGGAGACCCTTGGCGTTAGTCAAAAATGGATAAAAAAAGTAAAAATGGAAGTAATTATGAAAATTATGAGTGTCATAGACATCACTGGTGGTTTTAAAGTTCCTACATTTGCTATTAGGCACAATCATGATTGAATAAACAGTTCCCAATCACTATTATTATTAATCTGAGTTACGCTGCCCAAAACTGTAATCGAGATTTTATCAAATTATGGTTATTTTTGGCCTGGTTTACATTATATCTCAAGCTATAATTAACTGATTTAATAAAAGTTAAGGGAAATGTTCTTCGTATATCCCTCTATAACTGAAGCCTTTGATTTGAAAACAAATATTTTTAAAACATTCGTAAAAGTCTATTATTTTTTCCAAGATCTGGACTATAGTTTATTGTGTGCAGAAAGACCGGATTGCCCAATGTTTAGGCTTATGAAACAGAATATCACCTGAAAGGTGAAGTTAATGAGAATATCATACTTCTCAAGAAAGAGTGTATAAGTCACGTTAAAAAATGTAATTCAAAAAAGAAAATAAAGTATCGGTGGAAGGGGCAACTTGCGAGGAAAACAGATAGTCTCTATTTATTATGGATTTGTCAGTCTTAGCTACCATCATTCTGTTGAAAACATGAGAAGCAATATATGGGCTACTCTCAATCATAAATTATCCACTGATGTAAAACAGCAGCAGAATAAATGATCAAAGAGAATTTATGATGCTCATCGCAAAAGAGTAAGGCTACAAATAGTTTGGCTAAAAACAAACCCATAATTAAAGAGTGTGATTGACATAGAAAAGAAATGGAAGAGCAGGACACTAATATGGAAGACTAATTATATTGTGCAGACATCATGGATTTACCTTTTATTATATGAATATCTAATATATATGTCCCATATAGCACACGCTGCGGGCAAAATTTTTAATGAAAACTTGAAAACAAGAAATAATTTGTTGTTGAATATTTTTCAAACAAATGCATTGTGCAGACATATTTCTTTTTACTTTTATACAATTATGAATTGAAAATAGTGACAGAAATGTTAACAAAACATTCAAGGAAAAAAATCTTATTTTACCATTGATTTGATAAATTTCTGAATGCAAATCTTCTTCAGGAATCATTACATTTCTCAACGAATTAAGTTTAAAATATTTTTTATTTTACAATAGAATAGCAATTTAGTAAATTTCAATTTCTTTCATCTACTTTTTTCAGTTCTGGTGTTAATAGGGTGCTATGCTACTTTATGAAAATGTTTACATTTTGATGCACCCATAGTTTGAGCAATTTTAGTAAGTTAGTGATGTAATCGGGGAAATGCTCCACAGATGCCATTTATATATTAATTATTCTATAAAAATTATGATTTAGTCAATATGTACAATGATTTTCTACCTTTGTAAACTTGATTTACTTTAAACTTTTTCTGAAAATAAAAAATATCACAAAACAGGCAATTTTTGTTGCCTTGAAGAGTGGCCGACCCAAAATATTAATATACATTGAAATATATTTAAAAATTACTTACTAGAATTTAGGATGAGCCCCTGGTGTTTCATACAATAAACGAATAGCATTCTTAGGCACATTCTCACTGAAACTTTTAACCTCTTTCCAGATAATTTTGTAAAACACCTTCCAAACTGTATTTAAATTCATTCCACTATCCAAAAATACTGCTCCTGCCAGTGCTTCAAACACGTCGCCTAAAGCCTAAAAATGGAGCTTAATTACAATGTTTTACAAAAAATAGGTTGTTTAGTACCTTGGGTACATCAACACTTTCTCCTAAATGCAAATCATTTTCATTAAGGAGCATTATGACATCATCGTTTATGGCAAACTTTTTATTTTCTTGATATTCCACAAACTTGTCAACACTTGCTTCTAATTTTGAATTCATGGACAACATAAATTTGTAGAAGCCGCAGCGAACAGTAAAACATGCAAAGGTTACGTTATTAACGAGAGCTGATCTTAAATCAGTTAATTCCCCAGGCGATAAATTTCCGCAAGATTCGTATATATAACAAGTTATGAGAAAATCTAGGATTGCATCGCCGAGAAATTCTAAACGTTGATAGCAATTTGTAATTCTATTAGAAGTGTAGGAAGCATGAGTTAAAGCTTGCAATAGATAAGCACGGTTATTGAAATGATAACCTAGAATTTCTTCGATTGCTTTCCATGATGTTATGTGAAAATCAATTTTTTCTTGAGTAGCATTTGCGTCCAATATAGGATCAGGAATTGGATGACTAAGAATGTCACATATTTGTTCAGAGCCAGGTATAATGTTTAACCATTCAACAAACTTAAATCCTCCTAAAAATAATTAATATACATTATTCACAAATATGTGACCTTGATTCAAAAATGTATTCCATTGTACAACAAATGACAAAACAGTAATTCGATTATACATACCTTGCAACCCACAAGCTTTAAAATAGGCTCCAAGAAGTGCTTCTACAACATCGGCAATAATTTTATCCGGCACAAAATGGCAACCAACAAAATGACACATTGAGGTACGACTCTTTTCTTCACTCACATCCTCATCCATTTCAGTTTGAATTTGTTTAATAGTTTCACAACTCAATTTGCCACTAATTTGTTCAGTTTCAGGAATATCAAACATATAGAGCGAAGTACTTGGTATTTCATTATTATTAATGCGTTCACGCAAAATTGTTGGTACGCAGTAACCAGGTGGACACCACTCAGAGCAAGGCATAAATTCCCAATATTGTAATATTCCACCCAAATTTTTATCCTTTGCCAAGTAGTATAAATTTTTATTACTTACTAATTTAGATTTTAGTGTAGTTGATTTGCCTTCATCGAATTGAGGATACTTTAAAAATATGTATAGAGAGCTAACAAATTTTAAAAATGAATCTCCTAACGTTTCCAATCGTTCAAAATTTACAATTTCATTGCAATGCAGTGCAGTAATAGCTCTATAAATTTCACTTAATTCTGGTCCTTTTTCACTAGCTGGATGAGTCAACAAATTAATGTTCTTATGCTCAAAAACTTCGTTGAAAGTCAAAGCCTTTAAATGCCATTTTATAGATTGTCGTAGATCGGTATCTTCTTGAGTCATCTTTTTGGAAACAAATTTTTCGTAGTATTGTATATCCATTAACGTAATATCTAAATTTCTATCTAGATCAACTGGTTCTTCAGCATCTCGCCAAGGGTATTCCAATTCTAATAATTTTGTGTTGATATCCATTTTAAAAGCGTCCATTAAAGCAGGTATATTCTCAATTAATTCTATGACTTCTGGAGACTGGTCTAGGGTTTCTTCAACCACTTGTTTTTCCACAATCACATTGTTTTCATTAACATTGTCTATGGGGATAGATTTATCTAAATGAAGACTTTCCCATGTATCATCTATGTCCACAAACCCTAACTTGGCTTCAGCCGCAACTTTTTTCCGTAATTCTTCAGCTTTGAAGATTTGATTAATCCTGTAAAAAATACTTGGTAGAAGGTTTGCTTGGTACCATAAACTACCAGGAAAATCTTGTTTGACACATAATTCTGGTAGTAAATGTTCTTCAAATCCTTCCTGAATATCTTCTTTCTTGCGTTTTCCTTTAGAACCTCTTGGTTTCAGATAATTGAATTTTTTGGATATACGTTTTACTAACAAAAGTGGCAATGTTGGATTTATTATAGTGCACTGATACTTTTCTCTAAAGTAATCCAAGTAAGTCTCAAATTCATTTGTTACAAAAGGGCTCATGGCATTCATGTCTGTGCATACTTTTGTAACCACATATTGCTAAAAAAAATTTGTTTAATTACTTCATGAATAAATTTTAAATAGGATATATTTTCAACTATAGTGTAACACTTACAATATCATCACATCTGTACCAAGGTGTCACTATTTTTCCAAGGTGTGTTTCATTTTCCACCACTAGTGATTTCCTAGCTGATGTTGTAGGAGGTTCTTTTTGATCGTAAACAATTTTATTTCCAGCAATCACTTCAAAATCTATATCACCAGTATCTTTTTGAACTGGAGCAACAAGCATCATTTCCTCATCTTCATTATTATGAAGAATCATGAAGTTTTTCACTACTTTAAGGATACTTTCAAATACTAAATGGTGAAAATACCGAATATCAGATATTTGTTCTTGGGTTAAAATTATGGTTTTGTAATTAGTTTTTACTGACACAGAAATTTCTCCTGCTGATAAATACAATGGAAAATCACATATTTTATAAAAGGATTGTGCCGATAAAATTGCAAAACACAAATTTGAAGTAATTAAATCATAAACGGCTGATTGATTAAACGCATCTTTATCAAACTGTGGTTGGAATTCAAGCAGATGCATATATATCGGTTTATTTGGTAATATAGCACCTTTGGTAGAATCTGCAACCTAACAAAAACTTACATCAATATTCCAAGTTTTGGATTATACACTTAAATACAAACAAGTCAGAAGGGCCAATAAAATATCCATTGCCTTATACCATCTAAGAAGAAGTAAATTCTGAAGGAAAATACTTTCACCATATTTACGCAGACAATTAATGAACTTTTTCGTTCTTCAGCTTCGTTTACAATTTTATGGAAAAATCTAAATGTTACCTTTTTAACATAATATCTTGTAGTTTTGTTCATTCCAGCACATTTTTCTTTTTCCTCAGGCCAATGCTTAAACAAAAAATTTGTCGAAGGATCCGGTACAGACCTCTTCAATGGCAATAGATCATTGTTAAGTTCTCCTATCTTATGAAGTTCAATACAAGCTTTTAAAGCAGCTGCTCTTTTTGCAAATTTTTTACTTTTCATAAAAATTCCCTAAAATTTATACAGTCAAATAGCTGATACATAAAATATAAATTATAAACTTACTTCAATGGGTTTTAAAATTGGACAAATTATGGGTAATTCAATATAAACTTTATACGAATACACAGAGGTATTTTCTGCTTGTATGTTTCTTTTTTCTAGAAACCACCCTGGATTATAAACTGTAAAAAGATCAGTTGGAAGAGAATTACAATACATTGACAACAAAGGAATGGATGTTAACATATCAACATTCGCACTATTTGGACCATTCACAAAGTAAGGGGGTAGTATGTTTTCATCGTACATTTCTTGTATTCTGCTCTCATCTGGGTCACTTCGTTTATCGGTTTTCCCTACCAAATACTAAAACAAAGAGTAAACTGCAGGTGAGTATTATACAGGTTTTGAATGACTAACTACAAATTTGGACATACCTCAATTAACTGTCCTTCTACATTTCTAAATTGCTTATATTTCAGAAAATAACTGCTATAATCATTTTTCGACACTAATATATAATATTGACTGTTCTTATGTCTAGCTCTACCTTTAGACTGTACATATGATCTATAATCCAATGGCTCATCAAATTTTATAATGAGTGTACACATAGGAATATCGACGCCTTCTTCAATAACATTTGTAGCAACAAGTAGATTAATTTCTTTTAAACAAAAGTTATTCAAGACTTTGCGGTTCATTTTTGCTTTGAAAGGGGCCTCTCTTGTATCACAAAATGGGCTGTAATTTGTACCTACTACAAAATTTGGCTTTAAATATGATAACTCTGGATCATATTTTTTAACGTCACAAAGAATATGATATAAAATCTTTGCTGTAAATCTACGTTTTACAAATACAATTCCACACAAGTCTTGATGTTTGGAAGTTTTTCTGAAAATATCAAAAACTGATAGAAAAGCTACTACTTTCGATGAAGAAAACTTGTAAATTTTGTCCAAATCACTAGCATCTTCCATTAGTTTCTGAAATGTATATTTTATCCTTATGAAAGTGCTAGCTACAGCATTTAGTACAGTGTACAATTTCATATCTTGGCAATGTTTTTTAATGCATTCAAGTTGTATCAAGAAAGAAGTTGCAACTATCATGCCTCCATAAATTCCTAGCATTTCTATATGTACGATAGCATCTTTTATTAAATTTATAATATCTTTGCAACCCTTCTCTGCATCAAGAGGACACAAGTTAGGATTTATTTCCAGTATTTTATTCTGTTTCGGAACTGGACTACAAATCCGAAGATTTTCCAATACATGTATAAGGCCTTCCAATTTTCCAACAGCTTCTAGTTCGACTTGGCTCATTTGATGATCATCATAAGTTTTAATCACCTCTTGAGGATTAGTGGAGTGGCCAACTATTTCTTCCAGTTCTTCAACAGTAGCTATTTTACTATTATATGTAGTTTCTAGAGCTAGTAACTCATCTATGACCTTTGTTTGCTTAATATTCCTATTGAGTAAGGAAGCTGTTAAACCCAATACACGAGGAGGGTCTGTTTCATGCTGAAAAAGTTTCATCAAGTGCCGCATCGGTTGATCGTTTACTGCATGATGACATTCATCGAAAATTAAGAAGTTTATCTTCGACAGGCCTATAAATAATAAACAGCTGTTTTTGATTTAATTGTTGCAAGTTAAGGGAAAACTCACTGATAAAATCGCTGTGTATGATGTTGACTAAAATTTGAGCAGTCATAACTAAAACTTGATTTTTATTGAATTCATTTTGCCAAGCATCCCTATCCCATGAATCAACATTCATATCACCAGTATATGCACCAACTCGAAAATGTGTATATCTTCGTATATATTTCGATTGTTGATCCACTAAAGCTACTGTATTCACGACCATAATGGACAATTTTCCTCCATCATTAAAAGGCCTAAAATATAATGATCCATTATGTTCTTCTTGAGAAAAGATACTTTATTCGGCTATGAAAGACAGGTATGGTAGTACCTTTCTAAAGCTTCACCTAATCGCTTCAGTACCATCACAGCTATGTAGGTTTTACCGGAGCCTGTTGGCAGAAAGATTATTGTGTTTTGTTTTAATGCTACTTGCATTAGTTGCATCTGGTAATTTCTTGGTTGAAAATCCTCCTCCTCTGGTGGTACTGACGGCGGAATGCCAGACATTCTACAATATTAATATATAGTACTTAAAAAATACATATTGTTCAAGCCAAATAGACTGATAATTTTTGAAATTAATTTGAGAACGATTGTTACGGCAAAGGTGCCGCCTATTAATATTTAGGGATAATTTTGCACTAAACTTTGATATCAGAAAAGAACGATTTATACTCTTTGCAAAAGGGTGAATCGATACTCGCCAACCCGCAGTAAGACATGCGAAAAGGTAACACCCGATCTCGTTACAGGTTAGCAGGCCACACTATGAACTCCTAAACTTCTAATATACAACTGCATGTATCTCCTACCAAGATAAACTTCAAGAGTTTGAGCAAGAAATCAAAAAATCAAGTGAGATGTCAAAGGACTTGGCGAAATCAGAAGGAAAAATGAAAATCTTGTAGAGCTTCAATCAGGTCACCTATTGTATCCCAGAGATACAGACAAAGGGAAGAGCTAGTGGAGTAGAGTTCCTGATAAATATAAATATTAAAGAGCACCTACTTCATGTATCCACTATTTAGACCGAGTAGCCTATCTTACTCTAGAAATAAATCGCTAGTATAAGGAGCACATAATTCAAATCTATGCACCAACAAAGAACTATTCCTATGATGAAGATCAGAAGTTCTATAAAGAGGTAAATCAATATATAGACAATCTAGTGCAATGTACTGAATATTACAGCATACATATAATAAACACATTCTTTAAGAAAAAACCTACAGGAAAGTTTATCTGAGATTCAATACGGTGTGACCACAGAATTGTCACAGCTAAAATACATGATGGGATAGAAAAAAGTTGTTAGCAGACTAATAGAATCACTGAATATAAAACATCAGGCAAATAACATACAAAAAATTCTTGGAAACTTGTACACCAAATTAAATGGGTCTGCAAACCATACCCAATACTTTACAGAGATCACCTAAGAGACTGCAGTAGAGGTAGAAGGTATGTCGAAACCACCTATAATCAAAAAGCTCTAAAATGCTACTAGAAGTCTAAAAAAGTAAAGCACAATCCAGATACAATGAACTGTAATGAATTCATAGTATTGTGCAAGACTATCAGAAAACATTTAAATATATATTCGAAGATAGAATCAAAATCTTGTACACGATGCAATCGATAAAAAAAAATTACAAAAAACTAAGCAAATGCCAATCATAGGGAATGAACAAATAATAGCAATCATCGACAGAAACACTCGCATCACATACAGACTCTTAAATGCTGGACTATGTCGCAAATTTCTACGAAAGGATCTATAAACTACCATAAATGGACAGTCCTTATATTAGAACTAACAGTATCACCAGAAGTACTAATTGCTGAAGTATAACTGAAAACTGGCAGAGCAGCTGGGCATCACGAATCAACAACAAAATTGCCCAAATTAACAGTCAATTAAACACCAAGTTGCCTAGCAAAAATGTACATTGCTTGTATTTCCAAAACATTGGGTCGAGTATACTATAATACAAACTCATAAGAAAATTGGAAAGTTTGCTGCCAGTGCTTTATAAAGTATTTACAAAAATGATTCTATTCCGCTTAAAGTGCTCTCTATATTTAATGCAGCCAAATGAACGGACATGTTTTAAAAGTGTACTCAAGACCATAGATCACATTTAAACAGTTACAGAAATTATTAATAAAATAAAAGAACTTGCTCTGCCACTGTCTTTTATAGATTTTGAAAAGGCCTTAAGCCCGATCCTTCCTATGACAACAATGAAAAAAATATGTATGTATGTATGTATGTATGTATGTATATATATATATATATATATATATATATATATATATATATGTATATATATGTGTATATATA